>JACVVK020000001.1:4260000-4292500 GCA_018292915.2 Batillaria attramentaria | reverse complement strand
TAGCACTACTATCCTGTTCAGTTGTCTGGGGGCAGTCACTGTATGAGGTGATAACAGTCCGTGACTGAGAAGACAGTGTGTGGCCAGTTGTTCCCGGAATCAGTTTACACCGATTACCGGCTGACGCCGATTCAGTTGATAGTCCTGATTAGTCGATTTCAGTTTCACTAAATCCGGCGATGTCACACGCACACCCGCAACTGAACAAGGACAACAATTCGTGACTGACTAACTTGCAGTTTATACGAAACTAACTCGTTGCAGTCTCCACGAAACTGACTAAGACGTTGCCGGCTCAGTTGTACAGCTGCAAGAACTGGCAGAACTGAAGTCGCACTGACTGACTGACTGACTGACTGACTATAATCGGCCCGGTTACACTGGTAAGAAAAAACTGCGCAGAAGTTACTGGAGTCACGCCGGCCGCTTACTACCACTGATCCACTGATCAGTACACAAATATATAATTCAGTGGTCGGTCATAAATGTCAGTATTGGTTTCTGTTCTTACTGCGGACTGACGAAACTGAAGACTGAGTTGCTTGTGCATTTTCAGAAAACAGCGCAGCAGCGGACACAGCCAAAGTCACGCTCTACTGCCCGCGCGACCGTCAGTACACAATTTATCATTCAGCGGTGGGTCATCAGTATTGGTTTTCCACCTGCGTATGCTCCATGACATCGGCTGAAATTTCCCAGGTAGTAGAACCAAAGCCGGCACTCAGTCACTACTATAACAACACTCACTGACTGACGAGCCTGGTATCCAAGTCAGTGGACGATGTGGTGGGGAATGCTGCAGGAATTTTATCCAGCGCAGATTCGCCGGACATAAACCAGAGCAAGGGATGCTTCCAATACTCTCGATACTAGTACTCAGGCACGTGAAACACGGGCGCGCACGTGCTGAAGAGAGTGGGAGGGCGCTGACGCAACGCCCTCTTCGCAGTTGGCTCCCTTTGGTGTGGCCAGCTGAGCTGGCTAGCTCTAGCTCGCGCACACTCACAGTGCTCGCTGTCGTGTTGCAGAGATAGACTGACTGAGCCATCAGTATCGGATCGGATCGGAGCTGAGGCCGGAAAGTTCCAGCGCACAGACACCACACCGTGATCACTGATGCTTTCTGCAGCTAGGTCTGGAAATGATTTGTACACCCTAGCCAATCACAGACGTATAAAACACTGCACAAATGCTGTCATAGATCCGTGTTCGCCGCCGCCGGGGTCTGGCAGGGGCTGGCCGGACCGCCAAGTCTTTATGGGGGGAACTAACTTACTTTCTGTATTGGTTTGATAACTTGACGCCCAGGGGGTCTCAGAAGCCAATTGTCACAATACTGTATTTCTGTGCATTTCTGGCACAACCGTATGTCATCCTATCAAGTCAGTGTGAAGCTGTATAAAAACAAAATCTCCTTTATTCTGTGTGGGGGAACCGGAATAGCCGAATCAGTGGTAGAGCGTTGGACTCTCAATGCTCGGGTCGTGAGTTCGAATCCCGGCTGGGGCCAAATATTTGTGCTGGCCTTTTTCTCGTTGCCCCGTCTTTCATATCACCCTTGCGTGGTGGAAAAGGACGTTAAATTCCTAAACACCCACCCAACCACCCTTTATTCTGTCTGAATTTTAACGTAATTTTCCTTTACATATTACTGTCCAGTCACATTAGTCAATCCAGAGTGAAAGACAACATGTTGGGATTGTTTGTTTGTTTGTTTTTCCGTTATGTTTCTTTTAAAAGCCTCTCCCTAAGCGCCATGAGCACTCAGGGTGGAGCTGTGCGCTATACCAAGACTCCATCATCATCATCATCGTCGTCGTCGTCGTCGTCATCATCATCATCTTCATCATCATCGTCGTCGTCGTCGTCATCATCATCGTCGTCGTCGTCGTCATCATCCACATTATCATATACGGTGTGAAGTCAGTATTATAGAATACATCTCCGTTTAGTTCTTGTTTGAAATTTAACTTTTTTTTTTTTTTTTGCCTGTTTAGTCAGACGAAAACGTCGCCCACATCTTATTTTGTCTTGATTGTGATGAAGAAGGTGACGCCGCGCAGCCAAAGCGGGACACATCATGATGCATCGTAAGGAATCAGTGTATAGTTCTGACTCTGAAACCTGCCAATCGTCTTTGAACCCATCATCCATGCGCGGCGGGACAAACAGGTCGTCTGTTTCTAGACACTAGCGGGAGTGGAACATTACAAAATCGTATCGACTCCTAACGCAGGCTGCTTCTTGTGGCTTGGTAAATTGAGTCAGGTTGTCACTGTATGACAACTTGCCTGTCACAGTCAACGAAAACGTAACATTTGTGCTGGCCGACCTGTCGTCAGCCTGTCTGGACTGAACAGTGTTCTTCTGGACTCGGTGATCAGTTTAGGAATCTGTACCTTTCCCCTGTAACCTGCTGGGGAGCCGGGGTGGTCGAATGGTAGAGCGTTGGACTTCTAATGCTCGGGTCGTGAGTTCGATCCCGGCTGGGGCCAAATATTTGTGCTGGCTTTTTCATCGTTGCCCCGTCTTTGATATCACCCTATGTGGTGGAAAAGGACGTTAAACCCCCCAAACACCCACCCACCCCCTGTAACCTGCCAGCGAAAACCCCTCCTTGCACCAAGCGACATTTCAGTCATATCTAATGTACCCTCATATGGGAAAAATTGGCCTAATGCTTATGAAATTCATGGCGCAGAAGCCCTTTTACCGAACGACAGGGGTGGCCGAATGGTAGAGCGTTGGACTTCAATGCTCGGGTCGTGAGTTCGTATCCCGGCTGGGGCCAAATATTTGTGCTGGCTTTTTCATCGTTGCCCCGTCTTTGATATCACCCGTATGTGGTGGAAAAGGACGTTAAACCCCCAAACACCCACCCCACCCACCGAACGACAGAAGACGTACCAGCTTGATACTGAAGGACCATCTCAGTCCAATCACCTTTGTGGCCGGAAGCATTATAACGACCAACGACCCAGCCAATCTTGGTGTAGATGATTTTCATGTACTACCCCGGCTGAACTGACTGACCAGTGTGGTGCTAGTCACCAAGACTGCGACTCATCAAGACTCAGCCTGTTGACGAGATGCGTGTCCATGTGCTGTCTGTGGGAAATGGCTCTCCGCAATGATTTCCGATGCCGCTGGCCAGGGTCAGATAGTCCACATTTTGTCCAGCCAGTCAGTGTCGAGTGATTCGGACCTCAGTGCCTGGCGGCTGGCCACAGTTCGTGGCTGATTGACCATCGGAATAACCGGTCAGTGCTGGGGCAATAATGACCAAATAGAGCCGAATCGTTTCTGCACTGTGGACAGAATATGCCGGTACATACACACACACACACACACACACACACACACACACACACACACACACACACACGCAACTGAAGTTAATTTTTATTGGTGCGTAGATAATGCGAGACTGCATCGTGTCGAAACTGATTTGGTTATTCCTGTCCAGTAAACTTCACGACAGATTAGGTACCAAATGCTGTCTGTCTGCACATTCTCGGTAGACTCTATTTCGATCGTTCGATCGCGTGAGCCATGGAATTTTTTCGCCAAGGTTCAAAAACAAATCGAAGAAGAACTAGTAAAAGATGCAAGGGACATCACTCTTATCGTGTATGTATAATAACTTCCCGTGGCCTCTCTTGAGCAACTGGAGTATACAAAAATCGTTTAGTTAACTAATGATAGTACGTCCGCAGTAAAACGCATAAACAAATATTAAGTTCACGTCAATTTTGTTTTCTTTTCAAATTTAGATTTTCCATGCTACCTCTGGAAACCTGTCGTTTACTGTGTTTCGCCTCAGCCAATCGGCAGTCTACTCTGGGGAAAATCAGGTCCAAAAATCAACCTAACGCCCAGCCAAAAAAAAAAAAAAAATCGATCCAATCGGGGAAACAGCGCAATACTGACGAGAGCAGGCACAGTCAACAAACATTTTGATTTTCTCACGGAGAGTCGAATGCCGCCCAAAGCGGCTGTAACGCGTATCTAGTGCTAACCACTACACTACAGGGGCTGGTGTGAAGCAAACTTACTCGGTCATCCTCCGAGACACGGGATTTGGTCTAGCGGTTAAGGCATCCGACTTCGGATCCTGAGCTGCCTGGTTCGAGTCCCCGGTGGGCAGGAATATGGTGGGATTTTTCCTTACCATATCGAGTCAAACCCATGTGCAGACTCGTTTACGGTGCCTGTCTCGCCTTCGTGTACACACGCACGCACATACATCAAGTGTGCACGCTAAAAATCCCACGTTTCTTCTTTCGAAGAAGAGAAGGCTGTGGCCGGTGTCGTGGTAAACAGAAATACTGTCGCACGCACCAGAGTGAATAGCAGGGTGGAGGTTTGCACATAAAGTAGCGCTTAGCGGCAGCAGGCTTTCACTGCTTCGTCCTCCAGCCCTGCGGCGCCGTGAGCATTTCAGCAGAGATGGATATGTGCGCCGAGGAGAAGTCTACCATATCTACTGTGACTAGCCTGCCTGAGAGGCCTTACGGCCGGTAAAAAAAAAATCACAGACACACTAGGGGAAAGACCCTGCTGAATAATTAAAACTGATACCACGGTGGGGAACTTTTCAGGTCAATGAAATGACTGCAGCAGGTCGATTTTTTTAACCTCTTAGAGGAATAAGGGCACAAGAGGCAAAAGCGCGACCTCTATGAAAATTGCACCAAGTTGAGCTTTTGTTCAGAAGTGGTCAGGAGTCTGAGACACACACTACACAAGCAAAGCCTCGGTCATCACTCCATCGACCGCCTGCAGGCCGAAGGACACACACACACACAGGGCCTAAAAATGCCTATTTATTCCATATTAGGCTCAGGCACCATAGTCACCCCAAAAATTCTTCAATCTAGAAACAATTACTACCGTGAACAGACCATTCAAAGGAACGCACCTGACAGGAGTTTTTTTAAAAAAATTGAATGCCTCCTTTCCGCTCAGGCCTCACTGAAGTAATGCACGCATACTTTCTGTTTAGGCCAGAGAGCCAGTTCACACAATATGCTTGCATCACTGGTGCCGCTCGACCTCTGTGCAGCTTCACTGGCAGCTTGCCTCTTTTTCCGTCCGCCTGGCATGCACCTTGACTTACATAACACAAAAATCACCCAAATCATGACACCTTTTTCATGACAACAAAAATCAATAAAGACTAGGACACTCGCCAAACAGGGTACCTCAAAGAAACACCAATCATGACCCCATGGGCAATTTGGGGCCTATCGGCTTTTCCGAGCGCCAGCAGAAGCGCACTCGCGATGACGAGGCGACCGCACTGTGCGCTCCAGTGGTGTAACAACAGTCGCAGAATTTGACTATCCGACCGTTCCGGCGCGCAAAGTGTAAACAACATTGAATCGCATTAAGATGAGCTGTACTAATCATCAAGATGGAGTATTTCGAGCGTACAGACACACTCACGAGCGAAACTGTTCCAAAACATCAGTTGGGAAGTAAGGGAATTAGCCTGTTTATCGTCAGTCCCCGCCCCACGGGGATGTGCTGGAGGGAGCAGCTGCACCACTAATTAGACCGGATGGTTCTTCTGCTGTCCGCTTTTGTCCTGCTGACCCACAGACATCGCAAGTGGTGGCCAGGCCAATTTAAACCGTGGTCAGGTGCTGTCGCTGCCTGTGCCGGCGAGACAAAAGGAAGAATCGAGATTTGGGTGATTGTGAACTTGAACTCAATTCGTACCAAGTAAGTTTTGGCCGCCGAGGCTGTGCATCTGTGGCCTCCTCACTAAAACATTTATAATTCATTTCTTTCTGTTTGGAGTTAAATTTGGCTGGGTGGGAGTGTTGCACATTCATTATGCTCATGTTCGTGTGTTTCAACTCTCTTCTCTCTTCTATCTCTCAAATTCTTCGGGGGAGCCGGGGTGGCCGAATGGTAGAGCGTTGGATTTCTAATGCTCGGGTCGTGAGTTCGTATCCCGGTAGGGGCCAAATGTTTGTACTGGCTTTTTCATCGTTGCCCCGTCTTTGATATCACCCGTATGTGGTGGAATAGGACGTTAAACCCCCAAACACCCACCCTCTCAAATTCCTCGAACATGGGGGAGCCGGAATACTGAGCCGAATGGTAGAGCGTTGTACTATCAATCATCGGGTCGTGAGTTCGAATCCCGGCCGAATATTTGTGCTGGCCTTTTTTCTCGTTGCCCCGTCTTTGGTATCACCCATACGTGGTGGAAAAGGTCGTTAAAGTCACAAACACCCATCCATCCTCCTCGAACTTGAGAACGTCTTTACCCCCTACTGGTTTCGCCATGTATACTTCTAGTTTCGGAAATCTAACCGTCCAAAGAATCTCAGTTTCTCTTGTAACACTGCACTCACCGCCTCACAGGTCCTCCTCTTTCCTTCTGTGTCAATTTCTGGCTCAAACCTATCATCCAAATCATCATCAGACCCCTCCTCAATAATAATGCCTGTGAAAACGCCTAATTAGCGGCTTCAGTAACCGTCAGTACTGATTTGCCTTGTCTCCAACGCACGGATGACGACCCCCCCCCCCCACCCCCCCCCCCAAAAAAAAAAAAAAAACAAAAAAAAAAAACACAGATCTATCGAACTCAGCATGCAGGCAAAGCGTTCTTCCTTTCCAAAAGAGCCGTTGAAGAACCGCTACTCTTGCCTGATTCTCGCATCAGGGCCAAAACCGAAAGAAGGGTAAAAAAAAAAAAATGGGATACTGGTGCGCGATAGAAAATGAGCTAAGGCATTTAACGTCCTTTTCCATCACATAAGGGTGGAATTAAGGACAAGGGCAACGAGGGGAAAAGCCAGCACAAGTTTTGGACTCCCAGCACTGAGGGATTAGAACTAACGACCCAAGAATTGACAGTCCAACGTTGTAGCCTACCCGCCGCGCCTCGGCTATCCCGGTCCCTGCGGAATTCAAAGCTGAGAGAGCAATTTTAACTGCAGTTGAGAGAGGGGAGAAACTGAGTTTAAGCTGACCTTTTTTTCTTTATGGCATCTTGCCTGTATACCAACTTCGAAAAAGAACAGACAAGCAATAAACCGTGAATTGAAATGCCCTCAGGATTTGGAAACAGACACTTAAATTCAAATTACAGTTAAAGTCAAACCATGTGAACTTTTTCACGCCTTGCCAGCTCAGTGTGAATGGTTTATTGCGTTTGTCTGTGTCTGCGCGTTTGTCTGTCTGAGTGTCAGTCTGCCTGCCTGTTTGTCGTCTGTCCGTAATCCACCGATGCGGTTGTCTCCCCTTAATCCGGGACTTGCAGACATATATTATTTCGCAGGGATTCAGTTTGCGGTGTGCCTGTTTTAATGTTGTTCTACTCCCTCCCCCTCCCCGCTCCCCTTCCTCTCCAGCGACGTTTTTCTTATATCGGTTAATGATCTACATCACGTCAGTTGTCAGCCCTGAAAGTGTCGATTTAAAAAGCTGTTATAAATAAACAAACATGGGCCTGTTTTAGTGCCGGCCGCGGCTCAGTGAAGGAAGTAAAGTGTCAAACAGAAGGCTGGAGACCGGTCTGCCCCGAGCAAGAATGCGCAATACAAACATGCCAGGTAGGATTAAGGTGAAGGCCTTTCCGAGATCTGTAAACAGAAACATATACTGATACAACACACACACACACACACACACACACACACACACACACACACACATGTAGACCAACATGTAGACCAGCGCGCGCACACACACACACACACACACACACACACACACACACATGTGGACCAACATGTAGACCAGCACACACACACACACGTGTACACACACACACTGACACACGCACACACACACACACACACACACACACACACACACACACACACATGTAGACCAGCATGTAGACACACACACACACACACACACACACACACACACACACATCACCGTCATTTCCAAGAAAGGGCCTAGCCGTCATGGGTTTGATTAGTACTTAGGCCCTTTTACTATTCTGCAGTTGGGATACGCTTACTACTCTTGTGAACTTCAGCAACAAGAAATAGTTTGCAGATTAAGCCAAGTACAGCCAGTGCGGCCTATCACATCAAGCAGGCTCCAGTTTCGCAATCCCGTCTTTCGATCTCACTGTGGTTTACGAGCCCTGTTTTTACTCCTCTGTATCGAGTGATGCATGAGAAATTACCCTGCTTACCACCTACCCACACGACATCCTCCACCCGTCCCTCCGACCTCCTCCCCCCCCCCTCCACCCGCCCAAAAGCCCACCAACCCACCTTTCCCATTCCCAGTGCACCAGTAGAACCGAGTACGTTGAACGCTGGACTGTCAATTAACACTCCGGTCGTTAGTTCGATCCCTAGCTGTGATCCAAAATGTGTGTTTCTTCTTTTTTTTTCCCCCTCGTTGTGCCGACTTTAATGACATCAGTCATCAACGTCACGAGGTGGAAAAGGACTTTTAGTCCTCTCCCCCTCCCCCCCCCCCCCCACCTCCACCCCCACCCCCCGAAACACCAACTGTCCCCCCCTCCCCCCCCCCCCCCCCCTTCCAGCCTTGGGCCACCGCCAATGAAGTTTTCCTACCCTCCGTGCAACCCCGTCACCAACCCTATTTTTAGCCAATGTTAAAGGGTGGGTGGGTGTTTGGGGGTTTAACGTCCTTTTCCACCACATACGGGTGATATCAAAGACGGGGCAACGATGGAAAAAGCCAGCACAAATATTTGGCCCCAGCCGGGATCAGAACTCACGACCCGAGCATTAGAAGTCCAGCGCTCTGCCATTCGGCCAGCCCGGCTCCCCAGCCAATGTTAATATCGCAATTTCTAAGATTACTGCGCCTGTTAGTTCGACATAGTCAAACTTAATGATTAGTAGAGCTCTGAATGCAATACAATGCCGCCTACAGACTGAGCAAGCGGGCGAAACTCCAAATTTTCCTACTCACAGGTTTAACTGTAAGCTGCCAACACCAGCTCACTCCAGGTCTTGATATTCGCGACGCGGGAGGTGAAACGTACTGTTGGCTCAGTGCCGGCCTTTGAGATGCTGTCACTGTGCAGGTGTCTAAGTTGTACGATGCTGGACACTACCAGAAGAGCTCAGAACAACACTGATGGAAGATATAGACGCGCCATTAACTCCGTTGTCGCTGGGACTGCCGCCGCCTCAACACTGAACACTGTGCTCGGGACGTGACTTCGAATCGCGGCCTGCTGGGGGCCAAATATTTGTACTGGCCTTTTTTTCGTTGCCAAGTCTTTGATATCGCCCTTACGTAGTGGAAAAGGACCGGCGTCAACCCCCCCCCCCCCCCCCCCCCCAAAAAAAAAAAATAATAATAATAAAAAAAATAACAACACCCTCAACACTGCCCATGCCTGAAACTGCAGTAAACCAACTACATGACAGTGTAAACATTCTAGCGAGCTTCACTGAACAGACACACACTTGACAATTCAGTTGACTTGTGTACTAAACGAAAAATGGATGAAGAAGACAACTTTGATGAGCCGTGGTCGATGCGTGGCTGAACCTTTGATTAGAGTGTCCCGTGACAAATGTGTTAAACCCTCAGCAGCCTACCCCCTCTGCAAGGAATGAGTTAACACCCTCAGCAGCCTACCCACACCGCAACGAATGAGTTAACACCCTCAGCAGCCTACCCACTCCGCAACGAATGAGTTAACACCCTCAGCAGCCTACCCCCTCCGCAACGAATGAGTTAACACCCTCAGCAGTCTACCCCCTCCGCCACGAATGAGTTAACACCCTCAGCAGCCTACCCCCTCCACAACGAATGAGTTAACACCCTCAGCAGCCTACCCCCTCCGCAACGAATGAGTTAACACCCTCAGCAGCCTACCCCCTCCGCAACGAATGAGTTAAACCCTTAGCAGCCTACCCCCTCCGCAAGGGGGGAGCCGGGGTGGCCGAATGGTAGAGCATTGGACTTCTAATGTTCGGGTCGTGAGTTCGTATCCCGGCCGGGGCCAAAGATTTGTCAGTGCTGGCTTTTTCATCGTTGCCCCCGTCTTTGATATCACCCGTATGTGCTGGAAAAGGACGTTAAACCCCCAAACACCCACCTACCCCCCCCCACCCCAAACCCCCCTCCGCAACGAAAATCTGCGGGGACCTCAATAGAACTCACAAGAGTACCATTACACCAATACGCGGCAGGCGCAGACGTCAGCCGTGAAGAACTGGGTAGCGATAAAAGATGAAGCACGCAATGAAAACGGAGGCTGATTACCCAGGGATGACAAATTACAACACCTTAGAACGCTAGGCCAACCCCCGTCGACGTGTGTGGAGGATTCCTCAGGAGCGAGGCGCGAAACCCAGCGTCTCTCGCCCGAGCTTGGTCGAGGGAAGGATAAAAAATTCATGGCCTGCATCACAGGCAATTGTTCGGCAACGACCCGAAGATCCTGCCGTTGATAAGAAGGGTAGTCTTGCCCGTGGGACTGAAACGTGTGTGTGTGTGTGTGTGTGTGTGTGTGTGTGTGTGTGTGTGTGTGACACTTTGTTTGCCCTGTGTGTGTGTGTGTGTGTGTGTGTGTGTGTGTGTGTGTGTGTGTGTGTGTGACACTTTGTTTGCCGTGTGTGTGTGTGTGTGTGTGTGTGTGTGTGTGTGTGTGTGTGTGTGCGTGTGACGGTGTGTGCCGTGTGTGTCACAGTGTGTGTGTGTGTGTGTGTGTGTGTGTGTGTGTGCGTGTGACGGTGTGTGCCGTGTGTGTCGCAGTGTGTGTGTGTGTGTGTGTGTGTGTGTGTGTGTGTGTGTGTGTGTGTGTGTGACGGTGTGTGTGTGTGTGTGTGTGTGTGTGTGTGTGTGTGTGTGTGTGTGTGTGTGTGTGTGTGTGTGTGCTACATGAATGCTTGTGCTTGTCGTTGTCGTTGGTTCTGGTGGTGGTGGTGATCGCGGTGGTGGTGTTCCTCGTCATCTTGGTTGTCGTGACCTAAAAGCATTTCCGTCACGTTCGCCCCACCATCTGCGCCTTCACTTTCCTCGCTGGAAACGTCGGCCAGAAACATTTTTTTTACACCATTCTACAGACTGCGGTAAAACAGCGAGATTACATTTCTACACTTTCTTCTCTCCATCGTCCTACAGAAAGGTTGCAAACGACAGTCAAAATTTTGGTTCACATGCTTAAATATTTTCGCTGATGTATCAGCGGATAATTGGTGAGACATGGTTGTTTTCGCAGGACGCACTTACCACTGCTTGTCACGCCGGGGCCAAATATTTGAGCTGGCCTTTTTATTGTCTTTGGTATCATCCTTACGTGGTGGAAACGGACCTTAACCTTCTAAAAATCCACACCACCCTTACTACTGTTTCTGTAATTAACTGGACGATTGACAGAAATATGCGTCGGCAATGGAAAAGAAATTAAATCGAAGCAAAATTAAACTAAACTAGCCAGGTGAGTGAGTGAGTGAGTGAGTGAGTTCTTAACGCCGCGCAAGCAACAGAGATTATTCCGCAGCTAACGAACCAAGTCAGTGAACTGTGGTGGGCTGAAATAAACTAAACGCAACGCGATTTGACAAATAATGCCAACAATAATGGAAACGAAATGGAAACGAAATAGCATTCACACACACAAAAAAAAAAAAAAATGCGATGCGTGTCCGACAAAAGGGGGACAAATAGTGATTTGGGGCAGATGGAGTTATTGCACTTTACAATGAGCAAAACCTCGCTCATTATACCACAGACCGCTTGCAGAAGAGACGCGTGCAAAGAGGCCGTGGCCGACAATCGAACCTAAAGGGGCAGAACATAACCTTCCTTTCGGTATGAAAATAATTTCTGTAGCATGGTGTAGGCTTGAGATATGTTCGTTGAAAATTTTCTCTTGAAAAGCGTCCGTGTTGAAAAATATCGGGGGAGCCGTGGTGGCCGAATGGTAGAGCGTTGGACTTCCAATGCTCGGGTCGTGAGTTCGTATCCCGGCTGGGGCCAAATATTTGTGCTGGCTTTTTCATCGTTGCCCCGTCTTTGATATCACCCGTATGTAGTGGAAAAGGGCGTTAAACACCCACCCCACCCACCCCTGAAAAATATGGCTAATAAAGTGTGACGTGGGAATCATACCAATACGGCGTGGTAGTAGGGTGGGTGGGTGGGTGTTTAACGTCCTTTTCCACCACATACGGGTGATATCAAAGACGGGGCAACGATGAAAAAGCCAGCACAATATTTGGCCCCAGCCGGGATACTAACTCACGGCCCGAGCATTGGAAGTCCAACGCTCTACCATTCGGCCACCCCGGCTCCCTTAAGGTAGTATTATATATTTGTTTGAACATGTCTGTAAGCTACATTTAGCTTTGAAACTTTCACAAAAGTTGTATCAGAACTTTAAAAAACCAAAAATGTAATTTTAAAAAAAATTGCTAAATTTGACCTACCATTAGTTTTGTTTTTTGTTTGTTTGTTTGTTTGTTTGTTTGTTCAAGTTTCTCAAAGTAGCTACATGTCAGTGTAGCTATGCATGTTGAGGGTGGAGCCGGGGTGGCCGAATGGTAGAGCGTTGGACTTTCAATACTCGGGTCGTGAGTTCGAATCCCGGCCGGCTAGAGCCAAATATTTGTGCTGGCCTTTTTCTCGTTGCTCCGTCTTTGAATATCACCTGTACGTGGTGGAAAAGGACGTTAAACACCAGAACACCCACCCACCCTTATGCGTGTTGGTTATCTGTTTTTTCGTTCCACAGTTCCTCTGGTTTGAAATTGGATTTTTTAACATGCTAAAGTTGATTTTGCTTGTGTTTGTACACGGGGGCGAAAGAGACACCATAAACGAGTCTGTACGAATTCTGACTCGATTTGGTAAAGAAAAATCCCCAACAGAATTCCAGCCCACTAGGGGATTCGAACCGGGGCAGCTGAGGATCCGCAAGCGGACTGATGTCTCAACCACTAGACTAAACCCTCATGTCGTATACAAACCCACCCCGAGCACCGACGCCGGTGTTCAGACCTTGTAGACCGTGATGAATGTGGCACAGCTAGTGATATTTCTCGGTTAACCTGCTCTCACAATTCGATAAACATAATTTCCGCTTTTGTCTGGTCGGTATTCCGAGATCTGTCTGCGATGTGGTTCTCACTGTAGTGTTGTCTGCCAGCTTTTTGGCAATAGAGAACTGACACTTGCAGATCGCCTTCAAGTCAGTGCACGCGTATACGCACTGTGGCTTCAGAGATCCAGTGTGTGTGTGTGTGTGTGTGTGTGCGTGCGTGCGTGCGCGTGTGTGTGTGTGTGTGTGTGTGTGTGTGTGTGTGTGTGTGTGTGTGTGTGTGTGTGTGTGTGTGTGTGTGTGTGTGTGTGTGTGTGTGCTCTTTGAGACTGTACCAGTGTAGGTGTCGTTCACCCAGGCCATGCCCTGCCCCTGTTGTCGGCCACTGTCTCTTTGCACGCCTCTCCTCTGTAAGCAGTCTGTGGTATAATGAGCGAGGTTTTGCTCAATGCAAAGCGCGTCCATAGACTCCTTACCACCTCTAGGCGCAGGCAATCCATAATGCTTGCCAGGCTGGCGAGGGTGTCTGCATCTAGAAGCTTTAAGCTATCCCCACTTCCCCCCTTCCCTTTCCAAAGAGAGAGAGAGAGAGAGAGAGAGAGAGAGAGAGAGATCACTTTGGTGACAAAGTGCGATGGCAGGGTTTTGATGCTTGTGCAGATACGTGTTTGGATCCTGACGGGACCAACGCTGACAATACCTTTTTTTCTCTCTCTTCTTCTTTTTCTTTTCCAGTTCCCCCGCATTTTAAATTGACGGAGCAATAACGAGAGGAATGCAACAAATCTCCAGACTATAATGTCATCACACAAAAGATCACCTCCGCAAATCACGTATTAGAATTCTAGAAACAGCAATATGACCACCAGGATACATGAATCATTGATGCTTTCTGCGACCCTTGGGAATCGCAGACAAAAGTTTCAATTTTTTTCTCAATGTTGCTCTAGATCTTCCAGCAAAGAGATTCAGTCTATAGCTGTTCTGAACGTCTGTGTGGGTGTAGTTCTCAGTCCCTCCCACTCAGAGCGAAAATTCTCGACGTTCATCGCGCATATTCCGAGATAACCCGACTTCACAGGAGACAGTTTGTTTGTTTGTTTGTTTGTTTGTTTGTTTGTTTGTTTGTTTGTTTGTTTGTTTGTTTGTTTGTTTGTTTGTTTTTGTTGTTGGGTTTTTCTTGTGGTTTTTATGTTGTTTCCATAGTAATGGAAACAACATAATAGGACGGGCTAAAATTTCCACGTTCATAGGCAAGCATCTGTGGTACAAACGCACGTCACTGCCGATCTCCCGCAGAGACGATTATGCAAGTGTAACTCTGACAATGACGTAAGAAAACCTGCGTCATCGATGCTGGCATGTATGCTGTTCCGAACGCGCTTCTTCTCCTCACTGAGTGCCGTCTGTGCGGATGTGCGTGTGTGTGTGCGTGTGTGAATTGTGTCCAGGCCCGTTTCTTCGAAAATACTCAACCGAATGGCTTCAAATTTGGGGTATCCAAATTTATCAAAATGTTACATTAGACGATTCAAGCGTGTGATGATTGCTTAAGTGATTTGGGAGTTATCGCCCTTTTGAGACAAGTTGGTTGTCTTTCGTGTACAGGCGTAATATTTATTTAAATCACTCAATTTTTTGGCAGTAGATAGCTTGAATACGGACTCTGAATTGACTCACTACTAGAAAATGGTCGCTCTTATAGTTTTCATGTAAACCGAGCCTGAGTTGACATTGCATGTGAACCCAGTTCAGATGCCTATTTCTCCGAAAATACTGAACCGATCGATTTCAAATTTGGGGTTTCTAAATGAATCAAGATTGTTGAATAGAAGGCCCGATCCAGGTACAATTGCACACATGATTTGCGAGTTATCGCCCTTTTCAGAATAAGTGGCTTTCTGGCGTTTAAAGGCGTAATATTTACCTAAACCACTCCATTTTTTGGACATAGATAGCATGAATACGGACTCTCAACTAAGTGAAGTTTGGAGGTTGTCGCTTTTATACTTTTGGCGTAAGCCGTACCTGATGAAAGTGCTGGTGAACACACTTTAGATCTCAAAATCGCTCCTACTATACATAGATAATGAGCCTGGGGTGCCATAAAAAATATACAAAAAAATTAGAAAAATTCACTGCAGCCGTTATCGTCAGTTGACTCGAAAATTTGTACTCACAGCACATTTCCTCTGCAAGCCACACGCCTCACAAACATCGAAGAAGAGACGCACGCGCACTGACGTAAAGTAAGTGCGTCATGTTTGATTGACGTGATGCTGTTTTTTCTTGGGGGTGTCTCGCCACTTTCTTTCGGAATTCCTCTGTTTGGAGACGTGGTGTTGTATTTTACTTATGCTATGTCGCCATCATCGTGCACTCGCAGAGATGATACGGGATACAACAGACTACAACTCCAATACTTTATGAACAGAATATGCGCGGAGAACAAATTCATGAAAGAAGAAGAATCCAGAACGCTGTGCAGGGGGGCTGCTTACGTCAGATCTAGAACATTCCTCAACTTACTGGAAGGCTCGAAATCTCTCCAAGGTGACGTAATCTACTGACGTTACTGCACCAGCATGTTCTGGGATGGTCTAGAAATTATTTTGCATCGAAATGCAGTATCTTTTCGCAAGAGTCTCTACAACTTGACATGTGGAAAGCGGGAATTTCAGTGGGTTTCGTTTTTGCCACTGACTCACACTCAGAAGCATAATGCAAAGATCTTGGAAACATAAAGATAGTTCACTTACCTCCCTTTGAGGGACAACGCGTAAGAGTTGTCTGCGCGCATTAGCGCGCATCCCGCAGATCTACGCAGTTGTTTGACCCAACCCTACACTAGCCGCCGTAAAACATTTTAAGAAAATAAACAAAAACGAAGATGTCAGCGACTGCCAGGTGGTCTCCCCCCATATATTTCGCATGTGTTTTAGGCCTATGGAAAACATAAGTACTCTCAAAGTTCCGGAGGACGAAAGAAAGATCTAGTTTGGCTTTCACTGCTGTACGTAGGCTACGCAGTGCATTTCGTTCGATGTGTTCAAGTAAAACTAGTACGGAACACAGAAAGATCGAATGTGCGAGAGATCCAAAGATGGACGCATCCGCTGAATACTTCCTGCTAACTCAGCATTAATCATATCTGCGACCGACGATCCAGCAGATTCTATGTTGTGATATGGTTTTACAATGGTTAGAACGAAGTTCAGCCGGATGATTTTGTTCTCTCTGTGTGTGTGTGTGTGTGTGTGTGTGTGTGTGTTCTGAATTTAGATGCAGGTAGACGCTAGCACAATTTAAGTCACCGTGATTTGTAAAGTTGTCAGGGAAAAAAATTACGCTGTATCTGCGTCAGCCGCGTGTGTTTACTGTTAGTTTACACTGCATGCACACGTACCACTTGAGGTCTTTTTTTTTTTTTCTTTTCTTTTTTTGGACAAGAAAGCGAAAAAAAAATGTTTGTTTTTCAACAGGAATACCAAAAGAAGTATTTCCCCGTTTATATTTGTCTGTTATTTGAACAATTCGGCGCAGAACACAATTGCATGCTTTTGTGATCGCTTTCCACTTTCCGCCATGCTGTCACTATAGGGGCCAGATCTAGGATGCGCGCTAATGCGGGCAGACAACTCTTCGCGTTGTCCCGCTATATGTCTCTCTTACGACACTCTCTGGAGCACAGAGTCTTTCAGTGGAAAGTACCTCTGTGCACAGTGGGGAAATGGCGCTCACTGCGCTACCGTGACGGGCCTAAATTGTCTCGGTGCTCTCAAACACAAGGTCGCGCACTATGTCATCCTTGACCAGCTTTGAACCCAGAGGGATCCTCAGTGGCGCAAGTGATTAGCAGGCTGTCTTCAGAGTGAAAGTAGGCGTGTTTCTGAATCAGAGACATACATAACCTGTCTCTGTCTGAATGGACAGATCTATTATTACATTCAGTCCTAGAGCACGGGTGTGTATGCTTTTGTAATCGTCTCTTATTCCACCACAAGGCAGGTACGTGATCGTCTGCACCGTGCAATAATACTTGCCTGTAGAGTGCAACACCCTTGCCTGTCAGAGTGCAACCCCCTTGCCGTTTACTCACATCCTGTTGGATCAGTCTACCACGTAAACAGTGCCATCAAAGCGCAACAATAATTGTCCGCTGGCAAAGATTTTGCCCAAACGAAAAGTGGTCGGATATTCAAGACTTCGTTTCAAATCGAATCATATGACACACAAGTCTCTGCTTTTCTAAAAAAAAAAAATTCGCCATTTTTAAAAATGGCGCTGGGTGTAAGCAGTCACATTTTCACGCCCCGCCGAAAAGGGACTGCACTCTGGAGTCTAATCTTACGAGGGCAGGAGTGACGCGTCTTTCTGATTCCAAGGTCTTTGCATAATGTGTGTGTGTGTGTGTGTGTGTGTGTGTGTGTAGGGGGAGGGGGGGTGCGTGCGTGCGCGCGCAAGCGCGCGTCTAAGGCGAGAGAGAGAGAGAGAGGGTCTCTTCTCCGATACCAGTAAGCAATCGTCTGTCAGTCAGGTCTGCGGGAAGTAACTCTGTCAAAGGGGAACGACTTTATTACAAGAATTCATTCACCCATGTAGAACCTCGCATACGCCAACAAGTTGTGACGTCAACCAGCTAGGCGAGCTCACACGACCTCATGTGTTTGGGTTTTTGCAAGTGCATAGAGGCACGATAAGGGTTTTCAGTACTTTCTTTATGTCAGCATGCTTGATGTCAGAGAGCTTGCGTTCCGGCGTGTGCGCGCGGGCTGCATACATGACACAACGACTACGACTGTGACTGCAGCAGGTCATTGAATGGAAACAACATATTGGGCTGGTGGCCATCTTGTTTATTTGTCTGGTTGTTTTGTGGTTTTTTGGTTATGTTTGTTATGTTGTTTCCATAGTAATGGAAACAACATAATAGGACGGGCTAAAATTTCCACGTTCACAGGCAAGCATCTGTGGTACAAACGCACGTCACTGCCGATCTCCCGCAGAGACGATTATGCAAGTGTAACTCTGACAATGACGTAAGAAAACCTGCGTCATCGATGCTGGCATGTATGCTGTTCCGAACGCACTTCTCCTCCTCACTGAGTGCCGTCTGTGCGGATGTGCGTGTGTGTGTGCGTGTGTGAATTGTGTCCGGGCCCGTTTCTTCGAAGATACTTAACCGAATGGCTTCAAATTTGGGGCATCCAAATTTATCAAAATGTTACATTAGACGATTCAAGCGTGTGATGATTGCTTAAGTGATTTGGGAGTTATCGCCCTTTTGAGACAAGTTGGTTGTCTTTCGTGTACAGGCGTAATATTTATTTAAATCACTCAATTTTTTGGCAGTAGATAGCTTGAATACGGACTCTGAATTGACTCACTACTAGAACATGGTCGCTCTTATAGTTTTCATGTAAACCGAGCCTGAGTTGACATTGCATGTGAACCCAGTTCAGATGCCTATTTCTCCGAAAATACTGAACCGATCGATTTCAAATTTGGGGTTTCTAAATGAATCAAGATTGTTGAATAGAAGGCCCGATCCAGGTACGATTGCACACATGATTTGCGAGTTATCGCCCTTTTCAAAAAAAGTGGCTTTCTGGCGTTTAAAGGCGTAATATTTACCTAAACCACTCCATTTTTGGGACATAGATAGCATGAATACGGACTCTCAACTGAGTGAATTTTGGAGGTTGTCGCTTTTATACTTTTGGCGTAAACCGTACCTGATGAAAGTGCTGGTGAACACACTTTAGATCTCAAAATCGCTCCTACTATACATAGATAATGAGCCTGGGGTGCCATAAAAAATATACAAAAAAATTAGAAAAATTCACTGCAGCCGTTGTCGTCAGTTGACTCGAAAATTTGTACTCGAAGCACATTTCCTTTACACAAGCCACACGCCTCACAAACATCGCAGAAAAGGCACACGCGCACTGACGCAAAACTGTATCAGCGTCAGTTTGCCGACGTCATGTTTGATTGACGTGGGGGTGTGTCGTCACTTTTCGGAAGTTCTCTATTTGTAGACGGGGAAAGCGGGAGTTTCATTGATGTAGTGAGCTTTGTTTTTCCCACTGACTCTCACTCAATAGCATAGTAGAGTGAGAGAACACCACATAGGTCTCAATGGAGCACATGCACAAACGCGGCTCGCGCAAGTCTGCGTGCGTGCGTGCGTGCGTGCGTGCGTGCGCGCGCGCGTATGTCTGTGTGTGTCTGTGTGCGCGCGCGCGCAGCAGACATAACACATAGTGAAAAAACGTTCGCCGCGCAGACTTGTCTGTTAAACACATTGAGCCGGTATAAATTCGATCTTTACACTGCGCAGCAGCAACACTTCAATTTTCATGGGGCTGCTTTCATTGCAAGAATTGTATCCGAGTCAAAGTTATTACGTCAAATGTATTATGCGTCATCCCAATGAGGAAAACGTCATAGATTTCAAAGAAAACAACTTGACGTCTCTCTTCCAAAACCAAGATTGGTCTGACAAGCCCGGTCAGTTGTTTCCATTCAGAGAGAGAGAGAGAGAGAGAGTGTGTAGTGTGTGTGTGTGTGTGTGTGTGTGTGTGTGTGTGTGTGTGTGTGTGTGTGTGTGTGTCCTCCCGAATACATGGCATTACAAAAGAACGACCGTGACGACAGCAGGTGATTAAATGGAAACAACATATTGGGCTGGTCAGTGGCCATCTTGTTATGGGTTTGTTGTTTTGTTTTGTTGTTGTTGTTGTTTGTTTGTTTCTTGGGGGGGAGGGGGCTTGTTTCTTGGGGTTTTTCGGCTTGTTTATTCAGTTTTGTTTGTTTGTTTGTTTGTTTGTTTGTTTGTTTGTTTGTTTGTTTGGGGATTTTGTTGTTATCGTCGTCGTCTTGTTTGCACTGCCACTTTTGAGGAAATCAAAACAAAAGGAAAACAGATGGGGGTCAGTTTTAGTATTTTGAGATGTTGATGATGTCTTTACACAACTAATACAACTTCTGTTGAAGTTTCAAGGCTGAAAATAACGTGTAACAATGTAAAAAAGAGTTTTTATTTCCACCACGCCATAATGACATGTCACACGTCACATGTTTACCAGCCATTTTCTGAAACTGGCAGCTTTACAACACCAATTTTTCAACAAACATATCTCTGACTTGACACGGCTGCGGGCCTAACCTAGACTAGGACAACAGAAACCCAAAAGCAAAATTAAATTTTTTTAAAAAGGAAGCGAAGAAAGGAAGAAAAAAAAAATTCTATAGCGGCTTAAGCACCTCGCTGGAAATGGGCCCGCTTCTTGATTTAAAACAAAAAAACAACAGAAAATTTAACCCTAGAGCTAGTTTAGTTCGAGGTTAGACTCTAACCCGGGCCTAAATTCCCTAACCCCGGCTTTTACATGCCGGCCCTGAGCTCTTGTGAGATGGGGCGCCACAAATACCCTTTATTATTATTTTTACGTCTTAATGGGTACGTGCTAAATACGCCGTGAAAGGTTCTACATGATTCGTGACTCTAAAAACACAAAAACAAAAAGTGGAAAATACATGTCTGTAGAGAGGAACCGACGCGTTCTAATCTAAAACTTAACCATGCATGGCCCATTTCATCTAGAAGTCTGATAACGGGGGAAGCTAGGTTGAATTCACAAACCCCAAAGTCCGTATTGTCTGCGTCAATTTCACTGTACACTGGGGCGCTAAAGGTCCCTGAGCGCCGCAACAGTTACTGCGCCTTTGAGCAGCAAACCATAATGAACAGGGCAGTGGCCCTCTAACCTTTCCCTAGCCGCGAAATTCACGCCAGCGCGTCTCCCCATCTTCGCCTGTGCTAGCGAGAGTGGCATGATAACCGGTTGGGAGACTGTCGTGGAAGAGTTATGCCACCTGAACTGATGCTTGGTAGGCCAGGTCAGTCCAGGTCATGTCATATACATGTTTTAAATTCTGTGAATCATTCAGGTTGTTGGTGGGTGGGTTGGGGAGGGGGGGGGGGTTAACGTCCTTTTCCACCACATACGGGTGATATCAAAGACGGGGCAACGATGAAAAAGCCAGCACAAATCTTTGGCCTCAGCCGGGATACGAAATCATGACCCGAGCACTGAGAGTCTAACGCTCTACCATTCGGCCACCCCGGGTTGTGGAGGTCTGTGTAAGGGGCGACTGGTGGTCTAGTGGTTAAGAGACTTCGTCACCAATGCGACAGTTCGAGTCCCACTCGGGGCAAAAAAAATTTCCTTCTCTTACGTGGCACCGTTCATTCGGGCTGATCCGGCGTCGGGGGGTTCTCTCCGGGTACTCCGGCTTCCTCCCCGTCTGTTTTGGAAATTTTCAGAGCACAAAATTTGAAAATAAATGCAATTCTAAATTCCGAAACTTAAATAGCTCAGTGATCTGACCCTCCGCACAATGTGACTGTAATCTGTTCATGTCATGTCCAATGTGTGAGAGAATACGTGTGATTCATGTAAGTGTGCGTGTTGAGTTCAGTTCGCGGCGCTTTGAGCCGATTCAAGAAACTGGGTAAGATGCTAGAAAGTGACTGTGATAAGAATACTAAATGAGAGGAGCCAATGCAATTCTTCCTAACTCCTTTTTGCTTGTATATAGTTAAATATTCTTGTATATTTGACTAACACGCATTTACTTTCACGTTTATTTTATTTTATTTTATTTTATTACACGACTCTATAGCGATGTGGATATCCATGTACATGTGTAAGGGTCTTTGACTGAGTTGCTTGGTGGAACAATTATTATGTCCCTTTTCAGTCTTTCTTCAGATCATTCTTTGAAGTCGGAAAGGCAAATTTGAATAGGTCGGTCGGTGTCGGTCGGTGTTTGGGGGTTTAACGTCCTTTTCCACCACACAGGGTGATATCAAAGACGGGGCAACGATGAAAAAGCCAGCACAAATATTTGGCCCCAGCCGGGATCGAACTCACGACCCGAGCATTAGAAGTCCAACGCTCTACCATTCGACCACGCAAATTTGAATAGGATGAATGAGTGAATGAGTAATTGCCACCAACACCTGATCCGATGGTTGTGGGAATCCTGAGAGGGTTATATTTTGAAGACCTTTTTTTTCTTCCAGTCCCCATATTTAAAGCAATGTCTTTCATGGTGGACGAAATATTCACCCAAAGATTCACACACGTAGGTACACACACACACACACACACACACACACACACACACACACACACACACACACACACAGCTTGTTCGACACTCTCCCCTTCATAACTTCCCGCCACAGGTCGCCCGGTGACCGCAAATCAGATTTCCTGTCCCGCTCATGAGATTTCCAAAGAGGATTCGCTACCGCCGCTGTACTACGACCAACGCTAGTCTAGAGACTGAGAGCGACACAGAGAGAAGACAAGGCTGCCGCATAGTCGCTATCTCGCCTCTCTGTACCGCTGAGTGACCAGTTCAATTTAGTGATTGACCGGCCCCCTTTAGCTGAGTGACAAACTCAATTACCCGCTTGCCCTGCCGACTTAGAGCGGATAATGTTGCTACCGCGTCTTGCTTGAAGACGGTTTGTGGGGGAATTTTCCAGGGGATGTATTGTAAAGGGTCAGTTTCCGTCTTGTCATTGTGTCAAGTTTGAGCTGATGTATCTCATCGTCCTGGTATTGAATTCGCGGTGATTCGTCTGTCATTTTGTCAGCTTTGTGGCGGATATTTGTCGTTGTGTCAGTTTTGCGACGGTTTTCTTTCATTGAATCTGGCAGTTTGTGGCGGATTTGTGTCGTTGCGTCAGTATTAGGGTGGTTGTTTTTGTTGTTTTTGTTTTGTTTTATTGTTTTGCTCTGTTTAGGGGTTGTTGTTTTTTTGGTTGTAAATTTTGTTGGTTTGTTTTTCTTTTGTTTTGTCGTTGGTTTTTGTTGTTGTTTTTGTTTGTTTTTGTTTTGTTTGTTTTTGTTTTTTGTGTGTTTGTTTTTGTTTTTTGTTTGTTTGTCTTGTTTTCGTTTATGCTTGTTTGTTTGTTTTTTTGGGTTTTTTTTGGTTTGCTTGTTTTCTGGGGTTTTTGTGGGGGGGGGGGGGGGGGGGTTTGGGTTTTTTTTTTTGGGGGGGGGGTGCCTTTTTTGTTTTGTTTTGTTTTGTTGTTTTGGGTTTTTTGTTGTTGTTGCTGTTGTTGTTGGGGTTTTTTTTTTTTTTTGGTTTTTGTCGAGGGGGGGGGGGGGGGCTGTGATACTTACTTAGGCCCTTGGCTCCACGTGGAGCATAGGCCATCGACAACCCTTCGCCATCGCACTCTGTTCTGGGCTAGTCTTGCCACTCCAGTCCAGTTGGTCCCCTGCTTACATAGCTCTGCCTCAGTGTCCCGCCTCCAGCTGTTGCGAGGCCTGCCTCTCTTCCTTTCCCCTGTGGGTTCCATGTCAAGGCTTGGCGTGTGGTGCTGGATGCTGGCTTCCTGAGGGTGTGTCCAATCCAGCCCCACTTCCTCCGCAGGATCTGCTTGGCCACTGGTTCCTGCCCCGCTCGCTCCCACAGCTCTTCATTCCGGATCTTCTCTGGCCATCGGATGTTGAAGATGCGCCTCAGACAGGTGTTGAGAAATGTCTGGATCTTCTGCTGCATCGTCTTCGTTGTCCTCCATGTTTCGCATCCGTAGAGCAGAACTGACTTCACGTTGGAGTTGAAGATGCGAAGTTTGGTTCTTATGCTGACAACTTTGGATGCCCAGACGTTCTTCAGCATGACCATTGCTGCCCTTGCCTTGCCGATTCTGGCTGTGACGTCTCGGTCTGTGCCTCCCTGTCCATCAACCACACTCCCCAGGTAGACAAAAGACTCCACCTCCCTGATGGGCTCTCCACCGACTGTGACTGGTGTGTTGGCAGTGGTGTTGATCTTCATCGGCTCGGTTTTCTTCCTGTTGATCTTGAGCCCTGTTCCGGCTGATGTGGCTTCCAGGCACGTAGTCTTGTCCTGCATCTGGCTGTGGCTGTGAGACAGGAGCGCCAGGTCGTCCGCGAAGTCGAGGTCATCCAGCTGCGTCCAGAGTGTCCACTGGGGGGCTGTGGTGGTCAGTTTTTTGTGTGTTTGTTTTTTCCTCACTGAATCAGTGCGCTGTTTTTTTTTTTAAGCCTCTGTGTTCGTAATGAGTTCTGAGGTGGAAAACTGCCGCTTACCAATCTCTAACGCTGTTTGCCAGATGAACAGTTGTTCCTTTCACCTACTGCGACCATTTTCATGACTTTTTGGCTTCTATACTAGTAGACAGATATGATTTTCTTTGGTCTAACACTTCCATACCTGTACTACACGCTGATCGACAAAGTCGCTAAAAATAACCACCAAGTGGCGCTGTCAGTCTAGCTTGTCTTCATACCGCAACCAAAAGATGTCGTCTGCTTAGTGCGGTCTTCTGGCTGTGTATCAAACGTTTTCGTCGGTTTTCTGCGAATCAGTCAGTGTATCAATTTTGAGATTATTGTGTCATTTTTCTCTCGATTCAGATGTGCTGCACCCACCACCTCACCCCCCCCCCCCTTCAACACCACTACCATCCTCGCTCTGCCCCCACCCCTCCCCTAGCCCCCATTCCCCCCACACAGAGGAAAATCCCACTTTTCTTGCCCTGTGATCTTTGTCCTGAATTTTCATTTTTACTCACCGCAGGATGCCAATGGTTGTCGTAATAATATGTCGGGTAAAAAAAAGTTAGGTATCTTTCCCTCCCCCCCCTTTCCTACCCCCTCCCCCCCCCCCTCCGCCCCCTTTTCCAGTGTCATGGTTACCATGTTACGACTACCCCGTTTACCCCCCCCCCCTCCTCCCCTGTCACCGCCTTAATATTCCTAGCCGCCTCCCCTGTAGATGTGTAGACGGTGATATTGATGCAATCCGAATTCGTAGATCAGACACTTCAAAACAGTACACTGACCAAACCACTCTGTATTCATCAGCAGCTATGCACATCCATACATCATTCAGTCAGTCTGTATTTGTCTTTTTCACGCGAGGGCACACACACAGGACTGGCCACTGCGGTCCAAGAGAGACAACCTGCGTAATCGATTTCCTTCCCCCACTGAATAACCTCCCCTAAATTCCGAGCACGCTCAGAGGGCATAATAGAGGTTGACTGTTATTATCTAGGGGGTAAATGACTTTATGATACGCCCCGCTATTGCTCTGTGTGACTGGCGTGTGTGTCAACAGATGCATCATGCATGTTAGCTAGCTGCGCAGACCCATGTGTGCATTGCGATCGCATGATGGATAAAGAATGAACTCAGTAGCCGGACCGGCGGACGGCGGGGCCGGCCGATTGACACCGAAACCGACGCGTCCCTAAAAAAACGGCGCTTGCCAAACCGCAAGAATAAGTTTCAGTAAGGCTACATTGCTCTGTATTTTATAGGCCCTAATTTTTAGGCTCACGCCGGCAAGGAAAATGCCAGGACAGGTAGGTTGGGTGGCGCTGCACCGCGGCGACGCTCTTTCCCAGAGGGGAGCAGCCCGAATAAAGGGGCAATGAAGCAGAAAACAAAAACAAACAAACAAACAAAAAAGCTCGCTCAGGTATTGAGGTGCCGTTCCGTGAAGACACTGGGAGCCAGGTTAGGCGGCAGAGAAACCTTGCATTTGATTTGCGCTATTGTGAACGGGAAGCCATTGAAATTTTCTAAGAACCGAAGAAATATGTTCTGAGTGCCCGGGCAAATATCCCTGTCTCCAACCGTGGAGGGATCTATCAATATAGCACACTATTGAGCGTCGACCTGCAGACGCCGCTTGAACCACATTGTACTGAACGCACCCCGAGGCCGGAAAGCAAGCACAGTCTGTCGACACTGAAGAGGGAAAAAGTGGAGCAAACCAAAGCAAATATTCCGATCGCTGTTTGCGCAATCGCGCAACGTGCCACTTTTGAGATAATGCGCGAGCGGCGAGCAGGCTTGTCATCTGACCCACTTTCTGACGTGTGTCAATGTCGGGGTCACTGATACGGTCCGTCCTTGCTGTAACTGTAGCTGGGGTCAAACAGAAAGCGCTGTTTGCCACCCCTTCTAGTGTTGATGTTTTCATTCATCGGGGTTAGGTTTCGTTCAGTGTTGGGTTGTCTATATTCCCTTGGTCGCTCTGAGGTGAATTTAACTGGCTACGACCAGCTAGAGAGACCCGCCTCCAGTTGAGACGTCGGTGGAGGGTGTAGGGAACTTCACTGCCATCTGCTGTGTATGCTTCGTGTCCACTGAAAAAGTGACTGTACTGCCTTTATAATGATGTGAGGCATTGTGACTGACAACCACCGTCTTGGATCGTCCCATTTCCTGGGGTACTGACGCCATATCAAGCCCTTCATGACCTAGAGAAGTGTCTATACCAACTTCGGCCATTGAGTTGGGGATGGCAGAAAGTGGGCCGGTAAGTAAGGACGTTTTTCAAGTGTACCACTGGCGGACAGCCACCTTCAAATTATGCTCGTCGCATGTGATTTTGAATGCGCTGCTGTACGATAGGCACGGCCCAAGCCGGCACAATATGTGTCATGAACACAGGCACACTGAATGAAATGTGTCTGCTCAGTAGCTAGCGTTCAGTTTAGCTTCCCGTTTCTACTGCTGGTCTGTTCAGTCATTAGTCAACTCGCCGGCTGCGAGTTCCCACAGTCACACTACTCAGTGTCAAATTAACACCAGCGTTGACCGCACCGGTACAGTACGTAGCACAAACCGAAAGTCCACTTCTATGACTGTGAGCATAGGTTGATGATCAGTGATGATGACTTCATGTAACACAGAACAAAAACTGAAACATCTCGTGCTTTCTTTCATGGTAAACCACTCGAACTAACCATGTAAGCCCCACCTTTACTGGTCACATATTACTCACGGCGCTTAGGGAGAGGTGTTCGCAATCAGGGCTGAGGGGGTAGTTGTGCTGGCCCCTTTCTCGTTGCTCTGTCTTCGATATTAATATCACCCGTATGTGGCGGGAGAGGACGTTAAACTCCCAATCACCCACCTTCGCTTAGGGAGAGGTTCTGGGTGAAAGACAGGGAAAACAGTGATGCTATTCTCAACCGGTCATCGTTTTGACGTATGACATAATTATGAAAGTGTTGTTGAGGGATGCCCCCCGCCCCCCACCCCCACCCCCGACAGCATCTTCAACTTCTTAAACTGAAGAGGTTGACTTACAAAATATAGATATTCCTGATATATTGACCTTTAATGACTTCTTGTTTAGCTCTTCCAAGTCTTGAAACCTGTTTCTCATTTAAACCCGATAGATCTTGTTTTAGGAATTCCCTTTTATCTTTTAACGACCTGGCGGAGGAAGACTGCTTTGCTGCGAATTAGTCTTTGTTGCTCGCGCGGCGTTAAGCCCTAAATAACTAACTGACGGTACATGCAAGTACCAATCTCTTACAGGCGAACCAGCCCGCAGTAACAGATCACACAAGTGGCTGAGTCAGTCGTGCAGACTGATGCCGTGATGTGCGAAGGGCGGTCATTGGGTCGAGGTTCTCCGGGTAGTTTTGAGCATGTGCCTGCAGCATTACTGCCCTCTGACCCCCTCATGTACTGGCGACTCACCGCTGAGGAGGACAGCCTCATCACGCAGCTCACCGCTGCTTATAAGGTAAGTCAGGTCATGTCAGAATGTCACGGACCACTCAAAACACACACTACGCGTGATTCGATGAAGACTCAGTGATGATGCAATGCTTCCATGCCTGCTTATGAACTGAAGGCGAACATGTGCTGAGCAATAACGACAGCCATAACATCAGGCTTTCACATTCATATCGGCATTTTCTTCAAAACGTCCTGTGGTGCGCGGGGAGCCGGAGTGGCCGAATGGTAGAGCGTTGGACTTCCAATGCTCGTGTCGTGAGTTCGAATCCCGGCTGGGGCCAAATATTTGTGCTGGCTTTTTCATCGTTGCCCCGTCTTTGATATCACCCGTATGTGGTGGAAAAGGACGTTAAACTCCCAAACACCCACCCACCCACCCCTGTGGTGCGTATCGTTTGGGGTAAATTTTGGTCGAATTGGTACGTTTCTTTACGGTGAATGGTCTTGTGCAGGACACCGCCGCCCACAACACGTTCGTGTCCCTGTCGTCGTGCCTGAGTGGCCACATTGACCACGACCACCTGATCTTGCTCCAGCAGATTGCTTCTGACATGGTCCGCTTCTTCAAGCGGGTCCCAGACTTCACCAGGCTCAAGGTGAGCATTTAGTTTGGTTAGCTGGTTCGCCGGGGTTTATCTTTCCACGCCACAACGAGGTGACTGGGGACGGCCTTAAGGGGCAGGTTATGGGGAAAGGGGTAGCTACCCTAACTGAACAGTCCAGCTGAACGCTTATTCGGTCCAGTCAGACTGCCAGGTCGGCCACATTTTATGTATCCTTGGCTGTAATGGACAGTTACAAACAGATCCAGTTCACAGTCAGAGGAAGCGGGCCAACGTGAAAAAGGCCTGTACACATTTGTGGCCCTGTCGGGATTCGAACCGGGGACCTTTCGATCTCGAGTCCAACGCTGAAACCGTTGAGCCACTGACTCCTCTGAAGTTGAGCATCGGCCTACCTTCGCTTGATATATCAAATGATGAAAGGACGTAACCGCTTGGTTTTAAACAAGTTTATTGCATTGCAGGTTGTAGAAACGAAACAATTAATGAGCGTGAACAAGCCCAGCTTATGGCAGTGCTCAGGGTGGAACAAATACATTGTGACAGTATTGCAATGGTAGACTAAATCATGGTAATTATGGTAAATCGACACCACAGGGAGGGAGGGGGAGAGAGAGAGAGGATGGGAGGGGGGGGGGGGGTTCCATGTGTACACACTGACAACGAAAAAGAAAACCAAAAACTCCGTTTGTCTGTGCTTGACTCTGTTAGGAAAACATTGTGTAGCTAAAAATGTGCTGCACGTGTTATGAAATCCTGAACTTTACTGAAGATAGTGCAGTTTTCTTGCATAGAGAGACACCTGTTACCGTGCAGGAATGTATGTATGTCAGAGTAACCGCTTAACAAATACACCTCGCTTAGGCCCTGCAAATGACAGAAGAGTTCTCTAAAAGATTTCGTGTTCCTGACTGTAGAATTTTATAACAGCCCGGGAAACAATTATCCGAACCTGTCCTCAGTTATTCAGAATTTAAAAGTGAATTTTAAAGTTGTCTTTCAGATCGCTGGGAAGCCTGTGGTCCAGTTTTGTAACACGAAGCTGGTCATATATTTTTAGCTTCACCTAATACAATACTTTGTAAGAGTACCTCTTCCCTAACTGAAAATGCCAGTCAGTCATGTTAATCAGAATGCAATCGTCAGACAATATGGAATCTGCCAGTAGTGTCATTCTTTTGCATTGGCAGCTTCACGATCAAGCAGCAGCCTTCAAAGCCAAAGCCATGAGGGTTCTTCTCATCAGAAATGCCTTCTCCTTTACCGATGACGTAGACGAAGTGAACAGTGTCTCCATAGCGACGCCACCGCACGTGACCCGGCACGAGAATCTCGTGCAGCGCTTGGTGCAGTTCTACCGCACGCTCAAAATCATTCTCAGAGACGACGTGTCGTTGGCTGTGTTGCTGCAGTGTGGTGTTACCTTCGGGCCTCTGGCTCCAGAGATCTACGACCGTCAGACCACAAGCCAGCTACAAGAGAAGTAAGTGGGTTTGTGTACGACTCTGAAAACGCTTTGGTACAATTTTCGGGTTTGCAGGCTGTATGCTTCAAGTACATACAGGAGGTATTTATATTCATAGGAATTGTGTAGGACAAATGTCCTTGCTGACCGGTATAGGACATTAATTTTGTCATTAATTTTGTCCAATGGGCCCCCCCCCCCCCCCAGAAAATGTCCGCCTAAGTATGAAGGCAATCGGACGTTTCAAAAATAAATTGCCAGGGCTTTATCAGTCCATGCAGTTTACAGACAGCGTGCATGCCCGGTTGTTGTTGTTGTTGTTGTTGTTGTTGTTGTTGTTGTTGTTGTTTTTCAACCTACCGAATACTTTTGTTTTGAAGGTGTTTTTTTTTTTCCCCGAAGCTTTTGTTGGTGAATACATTAGTGCACAAGTGCAGCTTGGCGGAAAAGTAAGAACATGTATCGATGCAAATACATGTGGCCACACTTTCTTGGTTTGACACATTCCTCGCCAGCTCACCATTACCTCGAAATACACGTGCATCGCTTGGCCGATTCTTTGTAAGATGCAACGTTGTCACTGACTTACAGGACTTCAGTGCTCAATGATCCAATGTTCCCTTCTACAGCTGTTTGCTTCTTCTGCAGGTACATGATCATCATGAAGCACTACATGGAGTCCAAGTACTCCTACCTGTTTGCCTGGCAGTACTGCGAGGGCTTGATGGACAAGGTGGAGGAGACGAGGGAACTGGCAGCTGAGGTGATGGACAGGTTCTGCGCGTGGGAGAGTATACTGCAGCCTCTCCTCAAAGACTTCAACAGCGTGCCTGGGGATTAGAATCCTGATGGCGTTCAGCTTCTGTTTTTAGTGTTCCGGAACTGCTCAAAGACTTCAGTGGCGTGCTCGGGGAATTAAGACTAGAATTCTGGTGGGAGTTTTGCTGTGCCTGAAAGATCCCAAGACTTCATAAACATGTTCTGAGTCATGTGGAGGACGATCGAACGTATGGAGAACAGTCGGGATTTGAACTCGAGAGAACCGAGTAGAAGTTCTGAGTGTGGTTCGCGTTTATTAATGTGGTGTCTAGGATATTATCCTCGCCATACAACTTAACAGGTGCTGACCTGAATATTGCTTGCGTGGTATGGGCGGTTGTTGTCGTTTAAATTCGCGAACATGCATCGAAATCGAGATTACAAGCTGCTTTTACTTGGAGAGTCAGTCTCTGGCAAGGGTATTTAGCATTAGCGTAGAAATAGAGGACACTGGCGGTGTAACACGGGGGTGGGTTGGGTGGGTGGTTGTAGGCATGTGCGTATATTGTGCAAATACTGTGGTGGTAAAATTTACTCAACCCCACCCCACCCCATGAATTTTTCGAGCCTTTGCCCCCTTCCCTCCCCCTCCCTTCCCCCACCCTCACCCCCCGGGAAAAATATATTCCTACGCTGGTGGAGGATCTTGACATTTGATAGCATCAGGACTGATTCCACGGCTCAAAGACTCAAGCAGCACAACCGGTGATGTGAAGGGGCAATTCATTTCAACTGTTCAGACTGTAAACTGGCGGCGTGCCCGTGTCATTTTTTTTAAATTCTGTTGCGATTTTGAGTTTTAAATGCCGCCTTTCACCGAGGCGCGCGTATGTGAAAACCTGCAACTGCGGCTCTGAAATGTCACAATACAAGCTGAATTATTAGTCACTGGCTTCATGAAACAGACTGCACTGATGCTGTACGTATACTGGTACAGTTTGAAGCATCCTGGCAATGATCCTAAATAATGACATGGGAGCGGATCAAGAAAGTCTCTGTTTTTAGACATGGCAAACAAGTACTTTCTGCGGGTATTCAAAACAAGACTGTCACAATTTTGTGTACTTTTCGTAGATTCTAGAGCAGAGAGAGGGAGAAAGTGTGTTTCCCCCTTAATTTGTTCTTGTTGTTGTTGTAGTTTTAGTTTTTTTGTTTGTTTGTTTGTTTGCTTGGTTTTTATTTAATGACTCGATTGCGTCAGCGTGTCATAAAGATAACATAGTTTGAAACACCATTTTCTTAGCCGAAACATGCAGACACTTGAAATCCAGTGCACTCGTTTATGCGGAGATTTGGAGAAGACACTCATTATAAACCAAAGACAAAAAGCTTATGGTGTGCGTGCGTGCGTGCGTGCGTGCGTGCGTGTGCGTGTGTGTGTGTGTGTGTGTGTGTGTGTGCAGCTGCATGACTGATTTCGATCGACCTTCCAGTTTAACTGGTGAGTGAGCGAGAGATGATCGACTGTCGCCAAATAAAGAATTGTTTTTATGAAGCATAAGTTGTGAAGTCTTTTATTAAATATACTTCTTTAAAACGTGTTTTGAAGACATGCCCCCCCCCCCCTTTCCCCTTAACTACACAGATAAAAAGTTTTACAAACGACGGAGGATTTTTGCAAAGACTCACTTTGTTACGCACATAAATGGGATTCAACGTGGCCGTTACATTGGTTCGAGTAGTGTAAAACAATACCACCGGTCGCTACCACCAACTGCAGACCGCAAGAACAAACTATACCCCAGTTTCAAAGTCAATGCTTGACCAGACCGGAACTTCAAATGACCTGATAAATAATAATAATAATAATAATAAATAATGTGACCCTCCAACACGAAATGAGTCTTCTTGTGCTATTTGTTCATGTTACAAGACAACTCATTTCGTAGTGGAGGGTCACAATAATTTATTACGTAAGACTACTTAAACTAGGCACCGTCATTCGACACTGAAAGCGCGGCTAGCCCGCAAGGACGACAATTTTACACTAACCTTAAAAGAAGTTGTGCGCCCATGAAAAATACTAGACACTAGT
>JACVVK020000001.1:4215000-4255000 GCA_018292915.2 Batillaria attramentaria | reverse complement strand
GGGGAAGAATTTGTATCAGTTTAAGTTTTTGATCTGTTGAGAAGGTTGGTAGTGGTAATATTAATTTTGCAGCTCTCCTGTGTAAAGAATTCAGCCTCTTCAAATGAACTTCACTCGAACCATCCCACACTGTTTGACACATAGTCTACGTGGGACTTGATATGGGCATTGTAGAATAACTTACGCGTGTCAGCATCTGTTATGAATCTTTGACAGCATGTACAAATTGAGAGAGAGAGAGGGTGGGGTGGGTGGGTGTTTGCGGGTCTAACGTCCTTTTCCACCACATAGGGTGATATCAAAGACGGGGCAACGATGAAAAAGCCAGCACAAATATATGGCCCCAGCCGGGATCGAACTCACGACCCGAGCATTAGAAGTCCAACGCTCTACCATTCGACCACCCCGGCTCCCCGAGAGAGAGAGAGAGAGAGAGAGAGAAACGTCAGTTCCATGAACTAAACATTTGACGTCAGCCTCAGGCGGGTCGTCATACTGAGAGAGAGAGAGAGAGAAAGAGAGGGAGAGATGACGTCAATTCCGTGAACTAAACATTTGACGTCAGCTTCCAGCGCTGAGATCGTCTGAGGATGCTTGTTTATGTCTTGTGATTTCACCAAAGATCTTGGAAACCAAGGTCTTTGATTTCACTGTTGGCTTTGTGACTTCCTCGACTGAATTATTTTTCACATGAAATCTGGAAGATCTAGAGGGCTGGTGAAATGTCGGAGGCAGTGACGATACTTGCTGATTTTGTCTGTGAACTAAGCGTTTGACGTCAGCCACACACTGGTGGTATGACAGATGATGCTTGTGCATGTCTTGTGGTTTCCATGTTGCTTTTGTGACTTCCCTGACTGAATTAATTTTTACATAAAATCTGGAAGATCTAGAGGGCTGGTGAAACGTGGACTAGAATACCTTGGATTGTACTTATGAAATCGCGAAATTGGAACTAAGTTGACCGGTGCTTCTCGCAGAAACTAGAAAAATCTATGTTTATCTAAAAGTTCAGTTATTCTTAATGCTAAAGCTATAATAGTGCAGTAGTTCCTGTCATATGTGCAGTTGTCACACGAGACAACAAGATGGCCACCAGCACAATATGTTGTTTCCATTCAATGACCTGCTGTAGTCACAGTCGTAGTCGTTGTGTCATGTATGCAGCCCGCGCGCACACGCCGGAACGCAAGCTCTCTGACATCAAGCATGCTGACATAAAGAAAGTACTGAAAACCCTTATCGTGCCTCTATGCACTTGCAAAAACCCAAACACATGAGGTCGTGTGAGCTCGCCTAGCTGGTTGACGTCACAAACTTTTTGGCGCATGCGAGGTTCTACATGGGTGAATGAATTCTTGTAATAAAGTCGTTCCCCTTTGACAGAGTTACTTCCCGCAGACCTGACTGACAGACGATTGCTTACTGGTATCGGAGAAGAGACCCTCTCTCTCTCTCTCGCCTTAGACGCGCGCTTGCGCGCGCGCGCACGCACGCACGCACGCACTCACACACACACACACACACACACACACACACACACACCACACACACACACACACACACACACACACATTATGCTTCTGAGTGTGAGTCAATGGCAAAAACGAAACACTTTGACAGAGTTACTTCCCGCAGACCTCACTGACAGACGATTGCTTACTGGTATCGGAGAAGAGACCCTCTCTCTCTCTCTCGCCTTAGACGCGCGCTTGCGCGCGCACACACGCACGCACGCACGCACCCCCCCCCCCCCCCAACACACACACACACACACACTATGCTTGTGAGTGTGAGTCAGTGGGAAAAACGAAACCCACTGAAATTCCCGCTTTCCACATGTCAAGTTGTAGAGATCGCGAAAAGATACTGCATTTCGATGCAAAATAATTTCTAGACCATCCCAGAACATGCTGGTGCAGTAACGTCAGTAGATTACGTCACCTTGGAAAGATATCGAACCTTCCAGTAAGTGGAGGAATGTTCTAGATCTGACCAGTACGTAAGCAGCCCTGCACAGCGTTCTGGGTTCTTCTTCTTTCATGAATTTGTTCTCCGTGCATATTCTGTTCATAAAGTATTGGAGTTGTATTCTGTTTTATCCCGTGTCTTCTCTGCCATTGCACGAAGATGGCGACATAGTAGAAGTAAAAATACATCAAGTCTCCAAACAGAGGAATTCCGAAAGAAAGTGGCGAGACACCCCCAAATAAAAACAGCATCACGTCAATCAAACATGACGCACTTACTTTACGTCAGTGCGCGTGCGTCTCTTCTTCGATGTTTGTGAGGCGTGTGGCTTGCAGAGGAAATGTGCTGTGAGTACAAATTTTCGAGTCAACTGACGATAACGGCTGCAGTGAATTTTTCTAATTTTTTTGTATATTTTTTTTATGGCACCCCAGGCTCATTATTTATGTATAGTAGGAGCGATTTGAGATGTAAAGTGTGTTCACCAGCACTTTCATCAGTACGGCTTACGCCAAAGGTATAAAAGCGACAACCTCCAAAATTCATTTAGTTGAGAGTCCGTATTCATGCTATCTATGTTCAAAAAATGGAGTGGTTTAGGTAAATATTACGCCTTTAAACGCCAAAAAGCCACTTTTTCTGAAAAGGCAATAACTCGAAAATCATGTGTGTAATCGTACCTGGATCGAGCCTTCTATCAACAATCTTGATTCATTTAGAAACCCCAAATTTGAAATCGATCGGTTCAGTATTTTCGGAGATACAGGCATCTGAACTGGGTTCACATGCAATGTCAACTCAGGATCGGTTTACATGAAAACTATAAGAGCGACCATTTTCTAGTAGTGACTCTGTTCAGAGTCCGTATTCAAGCTATCTACTGTCAAAAAATTGAGTGGTTTAAATAAATATTACGCCTGTAAACGAAAGACAACCAACTTGTCTCAAAAGGGCGATAACTCCCAAATCACTTAAGCAATCATCACACGCTTGGTTCCTCTAATGTAACAGTTTGATATATTTGGATACCGCAAATTTGAAGCCATTCGGTAAGTATTTTCGAAGAAACGAGCCCGGACACAATTCACACACACATACACACAGACGGCACTCACTGAGGAGGAGAAGCGCGTTCGGCGCACCATACATGCCAGCATCGATGACGCACGTTTTCTTACGTCATTGTCAGAGTTACACTTGCATAATCGTCTCTGCGGAGATCGGCAGTGACGTGCGTTTGTACCACAGATGCTTGCCCATGAACGTGGAAAATTTAGCCCGTCCTATGATGTTGTTTCCATTACTATGGAAACAACATAACAAGATGGCCACCAGCCCAATATGTTGTTTCCATTCAATGACCTGCTGTAGTCACAGTCGTTGTGTCATGTATGCAGCCCGCGCGCACACGCCGGAACGCAAGCTCTCTGACATCAAGCATGCTGACATAAGGGTGGGTGGGTGGGTGTTTGGAAGTTTAACGTCCTTTTCCACCACATAAGGGTGATATCAAAGACGGGGCAACGATGAAAAAGCCAGCACAATATTTGGCCCCAGCCGGTGTTGGAACTCACGACCCGAGCATTGAAAGTCCAACGCTCTACCATTCGACCACCGCGGCTCCCCCATGCCTGACATAAAGAAAGTACTGAAAACCCTTATCGTGCCTCTATGCACTTGCAAAAACCCAAACACATGAGGTCGTGTGAGCTCGCCTAGCTGGTTGAACGTCACAAACTTTTTGGCGTATGCGAGATTCTACATGGGGTGAATGAATTCTTGTAATAAAATCGTTCCCCTTTGACAGAGTTACTTCCCGCAGACCTGACTGACAGACTATTGCTTACTGGTATCGGAGAAGAGACCCTCTCTCTCTCTCTCTCCTCGCCTTAGACGCGCGCTTGCGCGCGCACGCACGCACGCACGCACCCCCCCCCCCCCCCACACACACACACATTATGCTTCTGAGCGTGAGACAGTGGGAAAAACGAAACCCACTGAAATTCCCGCTTTTCATATGTCAAGTTGTAGAGGTCGCGAAAAGATACTGCATTTCGATGCAAAATAATTTCAGGACTATCCCAGAACATGCTGGTGCAGTAACGTCAGTAGATTACGTCACCTTGGAAAGATTTTGAACCTTCAGTAAGTTGAGGAATGTTCTAGATCTGACCTGTTCAGTACGTAAGCAGCCCTGCACAGCGTTCTGGGTTCTTCTTCTTTCTGAATTTGTTCTCCGTGCATATTCTGTTCATAAAGTATTGGAGTTGTATTCTGTTTTATCCCGTGTCTTCTCTGCCATTGCACGAAGATGGCGACATAGTAGAAGTAAAATACACTAAGTCTCCAAACAGAGGAATTCCGAAAGAAAGTGGCGAGACACCCCCAAGAAAAAACAGCATCACGTCAATCAAACATGACGCACTTACTTTACGTCAGTGCGCGTGCGTCTCTTCTTCGATGTTTGTGAGGCGTGTGGCTTGCAGAGGAAATGTGCTGTGAGTACAAATTTTCGAGTCAACTGACGATAACGGCTGCAGAGAATTTTTCTTTTTTTTTTGTATATTTTTATGGCACCCCAGGCTCATTATCTATGTATAGTAGGAGCGATTTTGAGATGTAAAGTGTGTTCACCAGCACTTTCATCAGGTACGGCTTACGCCAAAGGTATAAAAGCGACAACCTCCAAAATTCATTTAGTTGAGAGTCCGTATTCATGCTATCTATGTTCAAAAAATGGAGTGGTTTAGGTAAATATTACGCCTTTAAACGCCAGAAAACCACTTTTTCTGAAAAGGGCGATAACTCGCAAATCATGTGTGCAATCGTACCTGGATCGGGCCTTCTATTCAACAATCTTGATTCATTTAGAAACCCCAAATTTGAAATCGATCGGTTCAGTATTTTCGGAGATACAGGCATCTGAACTGGGTTCACATGCAATGTCAACTCAGGATCGGTTTACATGAAAACTATAAGAGCGACCATTTTCTAGTAGTGACTCTGTTCAGAGTCCGTATTCAAGCTATCTACTGCCAAAAAATTGAGTGATTTAAATAAATATTACGCCTGTAAACGAAAGACAACCAACTTGTCTCAAAAGGGCGATAACTCCCAAATCACTTAAGCAATCATCACACGCTTGGTTCCTCTAATGTAACATTTTGATATATTTAGATACCGCAAATTTGAAGCCATTCGGTTAAGTATTTTCGAAGAAACGGGCCTGGACACAATTCACACACACACAGCCGCACGCACGCACACACATACGCACAGACGGCATTCACTAAGGAGGAGAAGCGCGTTCGGCGCACCGTACATGTCAGCATCGATGACGCACGTTTTTCTTACGTCATTGTCAGAGTTACACTTGCAAAATCGTCTCTGCGGGAGATCGGCAGTGACGTGCGTTTGTACCACAGAGCTTGCCCATGAACGTGGAAAATTTAGCCCGTCCGATGCACGAAAACATAAAAACGCCGGGATGATAAGTAATTTGCAGTAGTCTTTCCATAGATATTTGATCTTATGTGCAAACCACCCCTACCTCGGAATTTTTTTTTTTTTTTTTTTACACAAAACCAGTCAGAGCTACAGAGCTGTAGCACGAATACAGTCAGTGTAATTGGGTGAACTTAAAAAGTCTAGAAAATGAAGGAATTTGGACAACTTTTTTGAAAAAATTCGTAACATGACCGATTTTTTTTTTTAAATCGGCGATAACTCTTCTGAAAATGCGGCAGGATAAAAATCGTGAAAGGTAGGTCTGGAGAAGGTAAATTCCCATTTTATTTCAAAGTAAAAAGGCCTCTATCGAGGTGGTTTAGGAGATAGCCATCATTACATCCGTACACACACACACACACACACGTCTCACAACTCCCGCCAAAAACAACGCAGCAGCATAGTGTGCACGTCAAGTGTCTATGACGCAGATTTCGTTACGTCACTGTGTGCGTGAAAGTATGTATGTAGTAGAGAAAACGTCACAGTCTTGTTTTGTATCACTAAAACTTGCTGCTGCGCGTAGCAAAATCTGCCCCGTCCCATAAAGCTGTTTCTCTATAGAGAAACAACTTAAAAAGCACGCGCGCGCACACACACACACACACACACACACACACACACACACACACACACACACACACACACATACACACACACACACACACACACACAACACACACACACACAAATCTTCTTTTTCATTACGTGAGCGATTTCGATTTGTTTTTGTTTTTTGTTTTTTTAGGGCGTGTCAGGTGTGAAGACTGTGGTCACTGTCGTTAATGATGTCATTAATTAAGTAATTGTTCCATGGTAAATAAAATGCACCCTGTTTGATTACACATAAGCCAACAATTGACAGTTTCATTACATACACGACACAAGTTCAAAATGGATACTTGGCTTTTTTTCCCTCTCGTTGTCTCTGTCGCTCACTTCCCGTCCTACAAAGTTGTTTCTCCAAACTTCATTTTATTTGTTTGTTTTGTTGTTATTGTTGCCGGTTCTCCCCTCTCCAAGTTCTACCAATGACACTAGATCCTCTACGACCTCGACCAATTAGCCACGTGACTGGGGGTGGGACCGGGTGGGGGGAGAGAGAGCGAGAGGCCGGAGAGAGACTTCGACTTCGACATATTTTATTGTTTGGATACTTGATCCGTAACAAGGGGGAGTTACACATACACAATACATGATCAGTCATCATTTTCACAGCAACACACGTGTGGGTACTGGATAGCTTAAAGAAAGGAAAACACACACACACACACTCACACACCACACACACACACACACACACAACACACACACACACACACACACACACACACACACAACACACACACACACACAACAACAGAAAAAGCATAAGATAATTACCATATAAAGTATCCACATTCGTGGCCGCATGCTGTTACATGTATACACTACAGATTACGATGGTCTATTTGCACCATTAGTTTATACCCCACAAGAATGAATTTTTTAAATAGTCGTGTGTGAGAGGAGGCGAGAGAGAGAGAGAGAGAAGGTGGGTGGGTGGGTGGGCGTTTACGAGTTTAACGTCCTTTTCCACCACATGAGGGTGATATCAAAGACGGGGCAACGAGAAAAAGGCCAGCACAAATATTTGGCCCCAGCCGGGATTCGAACTCTCGACCCGAGCACTGAAAGTCCAACGCTCTACTATTCGGCCACCCTGGCTCCCGAGAGAGAGAGAGAGAGAAAACGTCAGTTCCGTGAACTAAACATTTGACGTCAGCCTCAGGCAGGTCGTCATAAAGAGAGAGAGAGAGAGAGAGATGACGTCAATTCCGTGAACTAAACATTTGACGCCAACCTCTAGCACAGAGATTGTCTGAGGATGCTTGTTTATGTCTTGTGATTTCCCTGTTGGCTTTGTGGCTTCCCCGATTGAATTATTTTTGAATTTTTATTGAATTTTTTCACATGAAATCTGGAAGAACTAGAGGGCTGGTGAAATGTCGGAGGCAGTGACGATACTTGTCGATTTTGTCTGTGAACTAAGCGTTTGACGTCAGCCTCACAGTGGTGGTATGACAGATGATGTTTGTGCAAGTCTTGTGATTTTCCCTGTTGCTTTTGTGACTTCTCTGACTGAATTAATTTTTACATAAAATCTGGAAGATCTAGAGGGCTGGTGAAACGTGGTCTAGAATACCTTGGATTGTACTTATGAAATCGCGAAATTGGAACTAAGTTGACCGGTGCTTCTCGCAGAAACTTGAAAAAGCTATGTTTATCTAAAAGTTCAGTTATTCTTAATGCTAAAGCTATAATAGTGCAGTAGTTCCTGTCATATGTGCAGTTGTCACACTAGACAAAAACGCCGGGATGATAAGTAATTTGTAGTAGTCTTTTCATAGATATTTGATCTTATGTGCAAACCACCCCTACCTCGGAAAATTGTTTTTTTTTTTTTTTTACACAAAACCAGTCAGAACTACAGAGCTGTAGCACGAATACAGGCAGTATAATTGGGTGAAATTCCAAAGTCTAGAAAATGAAGGAATTTGAACAACTTTTTCGAAAAAATTCGTAACATGACCGATTTTTTTTAAATCGGCGATAACTCTTCTGAAAATGTGGAGGGCTAAAAATCGTGAAAGGTAGCTCTGGAGAAGGTGAATTCCCATTTTATCTCAAAGCAAAAAGGCCTCCAGCGAGGTGGTTTAGGAGATAGCCATCATTCGTAAACACACACACACACACACACACACACACACACACACACACACACACACACACACACACACACAGACGTCTCACAACTCCGCCAAAAACAACGCAGCAGCATAGTGTGCACGTCAAGTGTCTATGACGCAGATTTCGTTACGTCACTGTGTGTGTGAAAGTATGTATTGCGTGGAGAAACGTCACAGTCTTGTTTTGTATCACTGAAACTTGCTGCTGCGCGTAGCAAAATCTGCCCCGTCTCTATAGAGAAACAACTTAAAAAAGCACACAAACACACACAAATACCAAGAAAAACATCTGTTTCAACATTTAAGTAAATTTTCGTGTTTTAACACTTCTCCGCACTTCCTCGCATGTCTTCGCACTTCTTCGCACTGTTTGGAGGGACCCCTGTAAACTATGCTGACGACAAATCTTATACAACTACACACCAGCCTTGACGTCATCGCAATAATGAACAAGGAGGAACGGCCCCGTCCTACAAAGTTGTTTCTCCAAACTTCATTTTATTTTGTCTGTTTTGTTGTTATTGTTGCCGGTTCTCCCCTCTCTACCAATGACACTAGATCCTCTACGACCTCGACCGATTAGCCACGTGACTGAGGGTGGGGCCGGGTGGGGGAAGAAGAAGAGAGAGAGAGAGAGGCAGAGAGAGAGGGTGGATGGGTGGGTGTTTAGGAGTTTAACGTCCTTTTCCCCCACATAAGGATGATATCAAAGACGGGGCAACGAGAAAAAGGCCAGCACAAATATTTGGCCCCAGCGGCCGGGATTCGAACTCTCGGCCCAAGCATTGAAAGTCCAACGCTCTACCATTCGGCCACCCTGGCTCCCCAGAGAGAGAGAGAGAGAGAGAGAGACGTCAGTTCCGTGAACTAAACATTTGACGTCAGCCTCAGGCAGGTCGTCATACAGAGAGAGAGAGATGACGTCAATTCCGTGAAGTAAACTTTTGACGTCAGCCTCTAGCACAGAGATCGTCTGAGGATGCTTGTACATGTCTTGTGATTTCCCTGTTGGCTTTGTGACTTCTCCGACTGAATTATTTTTCACATGAAATCTGGAAGATCTAGAGGGCTGATGAAATGTCGGAAGCAGTGACGATACTTGCAGATTTTGTCTGTGAACCAAACATTTGACGTCCGCCTCACGCTGCTCGTCTGACAGATGCAACTTCTACATAATTATCTTTTGATTTCTTTGTTGCTTTTGTGACTTCCGTGACTGAATTAATTTTGACATAAAATCTGGAAGATCTAGAGAGCTGATAAAACGTGGACTTAAGTGCCTTGGATTGTACTTACGAAATTGCAAAATTGGAACTTTTTTGACCGGCGCTTCTCGCAGAAACGTGAAAAATGTGTTTATCTAAAAGCTCTGCTATTCTTAATACTAAAGCTATAATAGTGCAGTAGTTCATGTCATATGTGCAGTTGGCACAAGTGACAAAAATACCGGAATGGTGAGTAATTTGAAGGAGTCTTTTCATAGATATTTGGCCTTATATGCAAACCACCCCTACCTCGGAAATATTTTTCTTACACAAAACCTGTCAGAGCTACAGAGATGTGCTACGAAAACAGGCAGTATAATTGGATGATCTTCCCAATTTCAGAAAAATGAAGCCATTTGAACATTTTTTGCGAAAAAATTCGTAACATGACCGATTTTTAAAAATCGGCGATAACTCTTCTGAAAATGCAGTAGGCTAAAAATCGTGAAAGGTAGTTCTGGAGAAGGTGAATTCCCATTTTATCTCAATGTAAAAAGGCCTCCAACGAGGTGGTTTAGGAGATAGCCATCATTACATCCGTCCACACACACACACACACACACACACACACACAACACACACACACACGTCTCACAACTCCCGCCAAAAAGAACGCAGCAGCATAGTGTGCACGTAAGGTGTCTATGACGCAGATTTCGTTACGTCACTGTGTGCGTGAAAGTAAGTATTGTGTGGAGAAACGTCACAGTCTTGTTTTGTATCACTGAAACTTGCTGCTGCGCGTAGCAAAATCTGCCCCGTCTCATAAAGTTGTTTCTCTATAGAGAAACAACTTAAAAACTAGAGGAGCAAAGCCTCCTTGGCTCACTTGTGAGATGGGTCATGGTCACTCAAAAGAGTATGTAAAGCTCTTGTCATTAGCTATCCTGAAGTAAGGTGTCTCTTGTGTTCATAGTTCCTAGAAAACGGCAAATGGCAATATAACAGTTTTCCCCGGACAGCTTCTATGATTTTGAACTTGTGTCAAGGTCATTCAAACGAGAGCTGTAAGTGAAGAGCTTATCAGTGACTATCATTATGCCAAGTTTGATAGCTCTAGTTTTGTAGTTTCTGTACAAAAGGAAATGTAAAATTTCACAACAGACAGCTGTAATGATCTTGACCTTGAGGTATGTCTGCATAGGTCTCTTTGCTGTCTATCATTGTGCCTTGTTTGGTGCCTCTGCTGTTTGTTGTTTCCAAGAGAAACCTGGGTCAAGGTCAATCATTATGGTATTTTTGAAAGGTCTTACGACTGTCTATCAGCGTGCCAGTATTGGTGCCTCTGCCGTTCATTGTTTCTGAGAGAATGCCGATTTTAAGGTTTTGGAAGGTTTTCCGCAAAACAGCTTGCATGGCCTTGACCTTGACTCAAAGTCACTGAATACAGGTACGTCAGCAAAGGTGTTGTCAATGTTTATCATCACGGAAAGTTTGAAGTCTCTGGCTTTTCTAGATTCTGAGAAAATGCCAATGTAAATTTTCCAAACAGACACTTTTAGTGACAATCATTATGAATCGTTTTGAAAGGTCTTATACGGCTGTCTATCAGCAAGCCAATTTTGGTGTCTCTGCTATTTGTAGATTCTGAGAAAAGGCCAATGTTAAGGTTTACTGCACACACACACACACACACACACACACACACACACACACACACACGGAGGAGAGAGTGATCTGCCCCTAGCGTGAGGAGAAAGTTTACAAATTATCATTAATCGGTGACAAGTGACTTTGCCAATCTATGACCTGCAGCATGGACACCTACAGAGTAGCCGTCGGCTGCTTCGCGGGTATTTTGGTGAAAATACTCTCCAGGTATGCCCGAAATTGCCGCACTACGTGTACGGGGATACAAGGCGCACGGACTGTCCGCCATACTTGCTGTGAGTACGCTGTTGGTGTTTCTTCTCATCAGTGGTATTGAACCAAACCCAGGGCCAAACCCAAACAACGGGACAGCTGACACGGAAAACGAAAATTGCAGCAACAACAACGGATCTATGTCAACTACGACACAGACAACCTTGGAAGGGCTTGGCAACTACATGAAGTCCCTCATGAATACCGTCACTCGGCTTGAGAGAAGACAGTCTACACTTGTTTCAGAAATTAACCCAAAACTACACGGTATGGGTGAGTCGATAAGACAGATTATAGAAGTCAGTAACGAGTCACTGAGAAATGACATTTCACGCCTCCAGTCCAACATTACAAGGGTTGATGAGAAAGTGGATGATAACAAAGAACGGATAGACAGACTAGAAGCTGAAAATGATATGCTGACAAAAAGATTGACCGATATGGAGGAGGAGTTGGACAGGTTAGAGGACAGTCGAGACGCAACATTGTCAAGTTTTTCAGCATAGCCGAGTCAGTGGGAGAAACTTTCTAGGCGTGTTCTGATAAAGTAGTGACTGTGCTCAATGAGTTTTTCACACAGAAAGCGTGGGATACAAATGACGTAGAGAGGGCACACCGTCTGGGGAAACCCGACCGAAACAACAACAAACCACGCCCCATGATCGTAAGCTTCCATCGGTGGGCTGACAGAATGCGGCTATTCCGGGACACAGACTCTCGCAATGCCCTCAGCATGGCCGGAATCAGGATTGCCTCAGACTGACAAGACGACAAACTGCAAAGCTGAAAGTACAAGAAGATGGCAAATTAGGTTTCTTCAAAAACGGCCGTCTGCACGCACGGGAGAGGCGTGAACCAGGGTCAGGAACTCAGACAGACAACCCTCCCGACGCTGACAACCCCGTTTCTGACTTTGTCATCATGGACAACGTAGCGGACGACAGGGTAGACATGCATGCGACTGCAAGTAACCTGAACAGCGACGTCAGCAACAAACAGCTGCAGCCCAACGTCGACCAAGAGTCCACGCAGGACACCGAGCATAACACCGAGCATCCCCAGCCCCCTCAGCCCCAGCGACATGATGGTCAGTAGACAACGACCAGACACCAACGGGACTACAAGATCGCCACCTTCCCCAACAGACATCATCAGCGCCGATTCGACAACCCGCAACAACCCTCGCGAGATACACAATGGGAATCCTCGTAGTGACGTCAAGAATACCCCTGACACCGCTACTGTGAATGGGAACTCCCCGGTTACTGCACGTGGAGGTCGTGGCCAGGACAAGAGGATCGGTGGTCGCGTGCCAGGGTCACGTAACACACCAGGGACTACCAACAGACCTTCTACACGTTTACAGTCACAGTCCGTGTCACTACCAAGCAAGGACCAGCCACTCATCTCTGACAGGATGAACTCCACACGGCGGATCTCAACCGGCGAACGCCAGCAAGTCCAGCAGAAGTCCAACAGGAGATAGGGACACGGCCCAGGCCTTGCCACCGCCCATACTAGCACTCACAGTGACAGTACGACAACAAACACAACACAACAGGTTCGGTCATCTGCACGTTTTGAAATTCAACAGGGGCTAAAGTTTCTGACATGGAACATCGGAGGTCTTCTGCCTAAACTCGCAAACACCGATTTTGTTGAGTACCTGAATTCCTTTGATGTGATATGTCTGACAGAAACGTACATAGAGTTTGATATACAGCTAGACGTTTTAGCGGACTTTACGTTATATACTGCCCCTGCTAAGAAACTGAGTCAGCATGGAAGATGTTCGGGAGGTGTGATAGTACTAATTAAGAAAACTCTCAATCATTACATTGAAAAGTCAATCACCCCACACGAACAAACTGTGATTTTGAACATAAGCAAACATTTACTGAACGTTGACAAAGATGTGTTTTTGCTGTGCTCGTATGTACCACCATATGATTCCGTTTATTACAACACGTCAGACTTTAGTGATGGTATTGATCAGATAGAACAGTGTTTGACTGAACTCTGGGAAAGGTCGGACGAATTTTACATAATACTGTGTGGGGATTTCAATGCACGTACTGCAAGATTGAACAGCTGTAACACCGCAGAACATATGCATCACAACAGTAATGAAGAAACGTTTGAGCGATCCAGTGATGATTTGGTGGTAAATTCTTTTGGTAGGAAACTGATTGACGTGTGTCAGATGTTTGACTGTTCTATTTTAAACGGTTGCCACTTTTTCAATGCTGAAACATGTGTAACATTCATGTCTCACACAGGATCAAGCCTTATTGACTACTTCTGTGCATCCAACGAACTATGCGGTAAAGGTGTTTTTCTTTCACTGAACGTGGAAAACAGGATTGAATCAGACCACTTGCCAGTATCGCTGACTGTACGCACGACACAAGCAGACCGTCAACTTTCACGTGTAGTCAGACAAAAGGTTGAAAAACTAGTTTGGGACGCCGACAAGGCACAGCTATATTTAGACGCACTGCGTTCAAGGGAAACCCAAGAAAAATTGACACGTGCTACATTAGACATAGACGTGGATATCAACAATGCGGTCGGTTTGCTCGTGGAATGCCTACAGTCGGCAGCAGATTGTATGAAAAAAGAAGTGACTATCAACAGCCAAAAAAGAGAGGCTGAATGGTTTGATGCAGAATGTGTGCAGACCAAAAAAGAGGCTAAGTCAAGACTACGTACGTTCAGACGTTACAAGACAGAACACACCCGCCAATGTTTTGTAGAGACCAAACGTCAGTATCAGAAGTTAATTAGAGAGAAGAAAAGAAGGTACAAAAACTCAAAAGCAGAAATTTTGACAAGAGAGATTAACAACACAAAACTGTTTTGGAAAGAGGTCCACTCATGTCTAGGTATCAAACAGAAGCAACTTGTAAGTGAGACAATTACCACAGAGGAATGGTTTAATCATTTTAGAGAGGTGTTTAACTCTGATGACACATTTTCAAACGTAACTGATCTCTCGGCTGTTAGTGACTTACCAGAAGTAGGTGAACTTGACGAACCCATTGCTGAATATGAAGTACGCACAGCACTTAGACGTCTAAAGTCAGGTAAAGCATGTGGTTCAGACAAAGTAGTGGCAGAAATGCTGAAATCTGCCGAGGAGATACTGATTGTTTTCTTGACGAAACTTTTCAACACAGTGTTCTTGAATGGGACATTCCCTGATATGTGGCGGGAAGCCATAATTGTACCTGTCTTTAAAAAAGGTGATAGGGATTCCCCATCTAATTACAGAGGTATTTCACTACTCAGCCTGATAGGAAAATGTTACACGTCAATACTGAATAAACGCCTTTACCACTGGCTAGAAGATAATAAAAAGATTTCAGAAATGCAGGCAGGCTTCCGAACGGGATACTGCACATCAGACCACATTTTTTCACTTTATGCAGCAACTCAAAAATACCTTAGCAAACCTGCTAAATTATACGTTTGTTTTGTTGATCTGAAAAGAGCGTACGATTCTGTTCCTCATGAGACTTTGTTGAGAGCCCTTATTAGAGCTGGTGTGTCTAGTACTTTTATTAAGGCTGTTATGGCAATGTACAACTCCTTAAAAGCACGCGTACGCGTAAAAACTGACCTTACAGACAGTTTTGACTGTCCACGTGGCTTGAGACAAGGATGTGTAACGAGTACAACTTTTTTCTCTTTAATCATTAACGAATTAGCAGAACAGCTAGCAGTAGAAGGAAAACACGGTGTACAACTGTGGCCGGGCCTGATAGAACTTTTCATCCTCATGTTTGCAGATGACCTCGCATTATTGTCAAGTACACCGTCGGGTCTGCAAAATCAAATTAATTGCCTCGTCCAGGCCTGTGCTAAACTAGGACTGGAAATTAACTGTGTGATGGTATTCAGGAAGGGTGGGTTTCTGGGGAGATTTGAAAAATGGTTTATAGGATCAGAACAACTTGAAGTAGTGAACAGCTATGTGTACCTGGGATTTACCTTTACCACAACCATGAGCACCCTTCAGAGTGCAAAGTACTTAGCAGTTAAGGGAAAACGAGCAACAGTGAACATCATTAGAGCACTGAAACGGATAGACAACATGACGAGAGAAACATTTTTCAAACTGTTCGATACGGTAGTACAGCCTGCTCTACTATACACAGCCGAAGTATGGGGCATTTTGACTGCAGATAATCCTATAGAGAAAGTACACTTGTATGCCTGTAAAAAATTTCTGAATGTTCCGATACATACCCCATCCGACATGATATACGGCGAGCTAGGCCGCTACCCCCTCTTGGTTAACTGTTACATGAAAACCTTGAAATTCTGGTTTCGTATTCTGAAGATGGAATCAGAACGCATCCCCAAACAAGCTTACCTTCTATTAAAAAATTTAGACTCTCAAGGCAAGATAAATTGGGTTTCAAAAGTTCGAATGACTTTAGAAAACTTAGGCTTTAGTTTCGTGTGGTTAGATCAAGGTGTTTCGAATGAAAACATGTTTCTGTGTATTTTCAAACAAAGAGTTATTCATGTAGCGTGTCAAGAGTGGTTCGCTGGCATGAGGGACAGCCAACGTTTCCGGCTACATTTCACACAAGACACGGCTATCATTTCACACAAGACAGAACTGACCCCAGAAAGATACTTTAATGATGTTCGAACAAAGGTTTTCAGAGACGCCTTAGTCCGCTTCAGACTTGGGGTAAGTGACATCAATACCCATAGAAACCGCTTCATAAGAAATAGTGCTGCAGATGTATTTGACTGTCCCTTCTGCCCGGGGACAACTGAAGACGAAAACCACATTGTTTCACTGCCCGATATATAAGGGAATATATTTAAAACTGTAACACCTGGCATTGAGAACCCGTATGTATTAGAAATTATTGCCTGTAAGAGAGCGTCATGCACTAGACAACTAGCATGGTTTTTGTACAAATGTTTTGAATTGAGGGAAAAGTTGATGTGCACTTAAAAAATTCTGTCCCATAGTACTAGCAATCTACAGCTTTCCCATATACCTTTGTACTTCCACCATGGTTCATTGTCAGTTTACTGTACCACCTCTCACCTGGTCATAATGGCCGCCGTGCCAATGTCGGTAAAAACTTTCGACTTCGACTTCCACACACACACACACACACACACACACACACCACACACACACACACACACACACACACACACAGACGACGGAGGGTTATTACATAGACTCACTTTGTTACACAAGTGAGCCAAAAACGAAATCACCTTCCTATTACAGCCTTATACGATAAAGAGGAAGAAGAAAATCCATACCTCCGTGGACGATGTGATCGAACTCAGACTTAGCCGAGTTCCACGTGTTCTTGAAGCCGGCGCTCGCATTGTCCCACACGTCACTGAACCACAAATGTAAATTATCCCAAACCACGCGGACTACCGGATACATGTCAACCAAGTGGCCCAGAAACCTTTTGTCCATGGGTTTGGAGGCGGCAGCGGCCACGAGGACCAGCAACACGATGGCACACTTCATGACGATGTAGGGAAGGTCTGGGAGAAAACAAAATCTATTAACGCGGGTATTAGTGAAAATGGCAGAAAAACTTTGGCGACGAAACATCACGGTTCAAATACGAGCATGCACCTGTCTTTTACTATTAAACGGGCGAATTCCATCCTTGTTAAACCAACTTTGCGCTGTGCGCGAGCGGTCGACTGTTGTCGCCGCGTCATCGAGTATGCTTCTCTTGGTTCAGTGCTAGCATTACAGACGCTGTCACTGTGCAGGTATCTCAGTGGTATGATGATAGATACCACGAAAACAGCTCATAATGATCTGTGAGCATGAAAGTGTGAACACTGACCCCTTTAATAGTTGGGTTTTCAGTCGATTTCTTGTTGATACAAAGCTCCTTTCTATCACACGTACAAACAGAAAACGTCAGTACCGTGGGTTTTTGTTGTTGTTGTTGTTGGTTTTTTTGTTTGTTTTTTTTTTTTTGGTTTTTTTTTTTTGTTTCAAGTGTGAGTAGCACCAGAAAAAATCTCCATAGATTTCGGGTTGTCGGTGTGAAAGAGGGGGGTAGATTAACAAACAGAAGAGGAACTTTACTAACATATAACCATAATGAATTAAAGATGTGTGCGTGCTCATATTTCAGACTAATGGCAAAGACCGTACGGTCTTTGCTAATGGCTTTAGCTGAGAGCTATCGACTCAAAACTTTTCAGTCAATATAGCAGCAAGTATAATCAGCGCTCCTGACTAACCCGCATGATCTGTAAGACAACAGATGGATAGTTGGTTTGTGGTTTGTTGAAAGGTCTGTTCAAATTTCGGCTCTGCCTAGATTCGAACCATCTTAACTTGTTGGACCCTCCTTCAAACAAATATTAGCAAAGTACGAGCGGTACTAAAACTCTGTCCTGTTTTGTCTCTTCTTCAGATTTACTAATCCTAATTCAATAATGATTGTCGTGTCAAAAAAAAAACAAAAAAAAAAAAAACAAGGAGGAACGGCCCCGTCCTACAAAGTTGTTTCTCCAAACTTCATTTTATTTTGTCTGTTTTGTTGTTATTGTTGCCGGTTCTCCCCTCTCCAAGTTCTACTAATGACACTAGATCCTCTACGACCTCGACCGATTAGCCACGTGACTGGGGGTGGGGCCGGGTGGGGGGAGAAGGGAGAGAGAGAGGCAGAGAGAGAGGGTGGGTGGGTGGGTGTTAAGAAGTTTAACGTCCTTTTCCCCCACATAAGGGTGATATCAAAGACGGGGCAACGAGAAAAAGGCCAGCACAAATATTTGGCCCCAGCGGCCGGGATTCGAACTCTCGGCCCAAGCATTGAAAGTCCAACGCTCTACCTTTCGGCCACCCTGGCTCCCCAGAGAGAGAGAGAGAGAGAGAGACGTCAGTTCCGTGAACTAAACATTTGACGTCAGCCTCAGGCAGGTCGTCATACAGAGAGAGAGAGAGATGACGTCAATTCCGTGAAGTAAACTTTTGACGTCAGCCTCTAGCACTGAGATCGTCTGAGGATGCTTGTTCATGTCTTGTGATTTCCCTGTTGGCTTTGTGACTTCTCCGACTGAATTATTTTTCACATGGAATCTGGAAGATCTAGAGGGCTGATGAAATGTCGGAAGCAGTGACGATACTTGCAGATTTTGTCTGTGAACCAAACATTTGACGTCAGCCTCACGCTGCTCGTCTGACAGATGATACTTCCACACATCTTGTGATTTCCTTGCTTTTTTGACTTCCGTGACTGAATTAATTTTGACATAAAATCTGGAAGATCTAGAGAGCTGATAAAACGTGGACTTAAGTGCCTTGGATTGCACTTACGAAATTGCAAAATTGGAACTTTTTTGACCGGCGCTTCTCGCAGAAACGTGAAAAATGTGTTTATCTAAAAGCTCTGCTATTCTTAATACTAAAGCTATAATAGTGCAGTAGTTCATGTCATATGTGCAGTTGGCACAAGTGACAAAAATACCGGAATGATGAGTAATTTGAAGGAGTCTTTTCAGAGATATTTGGCCTTATATGCAAACCACCCCTACCTCGGAAATATTTTTCTTACACAAAACCTGTCAGAGCTACAGAGCTGTGCTACGAAAACAGGCAGTATAATTGGATGATATTCCCAATTTCAGAAAACGAAGCCATTTGAACATTTTTTTGCGAAAAAAATTCGTAACATGACCGATTTTTAAAAATCGGCGATAACTCTTCTGAAAATGCAGTAGGCTAAAAATCGTGAAAGGTAAGTCTGGAGAAGGTGATTTCCCATTTTATCTCAAAGTAAAAAGGCCTCCAACGAGGTGGTTTAGGAGATAGCCACAGGGGCGCCGGAACCGGGGGGGGGGGGGGGCAGGGGGGGCAGCTGCCCCCCTGTACCCAAGCAGGGGGGGGGGGGGCAAGAGTATCTTTTTGCCCCCCCTGGAAAATCAGGTGACTTTGGCAAGAGGGAGGACAAAGCCATGGTCTTGCCCCCCCCCCCCCCTTCCCCTTCCCCGCCCCCTCTCCCCCTACCCCTCTTCCTGCTTTCTCCCTCATCCCACCCAACAGAGAACTCAGTTTAGCCGTTGCATGAAATATCAGACTTGGCAGAACTTTCTTTGGGCAACGTCGTTCCTTTCAGTGGCTCACTGGTTCGGAAAGGTTTTTGTCTGTGCAGTATCTGAACGCCGCCGCCGCCCCCCCCCACCCCCACCCCCGCTTTTCCCTTTCTCCGGGCAACGTCCTTCCTTTCACTGGCTCTGGCGTTTCCCCCCTCTGAGATTCTGCCCCCCTCCCCCCAACATCCTCCGGCGCCCCTGAGCCATCATTTCATCCGTCCACACACACACACACACACACACACACACACACACACACACACACGTCTCACAACTCCCGCCAAAAACAACGCAGCAGCATAGTGTGCACGTAAGGTGTCTATGACGCAGATTTCGTTACGTCACTGTGTGCGTGAAAGTAAGTATTGTGTGGAGAAACGTCACAATCTTGTTTTGTATCACTGAAACTTGCTGCTGCGCGTAGCAAAATCTGCCCCGTCTCATAAAGTTGTTTCTCTATAGAGAAACAACTTAAAAAGAAGTCAAGAACCATCCCAGGTAATGTAAAATGGTCATAATGGTTTGCAAACGTGTATAGATCAAGTGGCCAAGCTTCACAGTTGTGCTTTCAAGATGTCAGACTACTTTAATCAAAATCAGCCCCCTCACAGCGTTCTTTACAGCAAGTTTTGAACAAAGTGATAATGCTAATGAAAGATTGAAACTTAAGCTTTGAATAAGGATCACATGTCTGCCTCTGAAAGCAGGCGAGACTCACTGTGGCATTGCGTCATCACTGTGCCTTTGGGTTTTGCGTGGTTTTCGGTTCTGTTTATTGTTGTTGGTGGTGGTGGTGGTTGTGGTGGTGGTGGCGGCGTGTGTGTGTGTGTGTGTGTGTGTGCGTGCGTGCGTGCGTGCGTGCGTGTGTGTGTGTGTGTGTGTGTGTGTGTGTGTGTGTGTGTGTGTGTGTGTGTGTGTGTGTGTGTGTGCCTCCCTGCGTCATGGCATTACACAAGAACGATCGTGACAACAGCAGGTCACTGAATGGAAACAATATACTGGTTTTGTGACCATCTTGTTTGTTGTTGGTTTTCTTTTTCTTCTTTGAAAACGGCCCTTGACTTCTAGTTATGAGTATAGATATGAAACAAAAATCAAGCGCAACTTTGATGAGAAACAACTTTGGTTACAACACAATTAAGCTGAAAATACAAAACTGATATTGAACACTGTGGAATAATAATGTGAAAAAAATACGAGTAATGTGTGAAATGATTCAAAATCTGCAAAGTATTTTTCTCTGCCTAGCAACAAACATAGAATAGCATAATCTGATGATGCTCTGGCAAAACAGAAATAAAGCACCACAATTACCTGTGATCCCAACAAGAAAGAAAGAACTGGAAGATAGAGCGCTGGGAATTTTCGCACAAGATATATAGGCAACCTACACTATTACGTCACGTGTGAAGCGCACCGATGTTCATGAATAATGAACGAATGTGTCCTCCTCGTGAATTCAGTATCTGCACAATCATAAAGGCATAAAACATACAGTTAGTACAAGTCGGCCCCTGTGGCCGTAGAAGGCACAACGAAGGCATACCCAATCAGTCGACCTCTCATGCCCTATACAGAGCTTTCATGATTAGTTCTCGTGGTGTACCACGAAAGAAACCAATCGATATTTCAATTTTCTAAAGAGCCTCCAGCGAGGCAGCTACGGCAAAAACTGAAACATCGACTCGGGGCGGTCGGTGGTCTAGTGGTTAAGACTTTTTTCTTTCTTTTTTTTAAAACTATCTTTCCTTTCAAAACCTCTCCCTAAGCGCCGTGAGCACTCAGTTAGGGTGGAGCCGTGCGCTATATCAAGTCTCCATCATCATCATCATCATCATCATCATCAGTGCGAGAGGTCAGGTTCGACTCCCACTCGGGGCGAAGAATTTCTATCCTTAAGCTGCATTGCCCCGGGGCATTTTATGCTTACTTTATGAGTAGATTGTCCTGAGGAGTTCATCATTGCAGGGGCGGTCGAGTGGTTGAGACTTCGTCAGTAATGCGAGAGGCCAGGTTCAAGTCCAAATCGGGGGGAGGGGGATTCCTTTTCGTATGTGGCGCCTTTTATTCGGGCTGATCATCGGGGGTTCTGTCCGCGTACTGGGGCTTCCCACCCACCCACCCCCACCCCACCCCCTCCCACTGCTTTGGAAATATTCAGCCCACAGCCCAATCAAAAATAATCTTTCCTGGTACATACACACGTTAATCCAGTATGACATTTACCATACTGACTATTTATCTGATGGCTGTGATGAGTGCACAAAACGGGTCTCACAGGATGACATACACAGTAACTGTCACGGAAACCTCTCACAGGTCTCGCATAGTCAGGAAGCTCTTCTACGTTACGATCAACTTCCCTTGCATGCGCATGTGCATACCACTTTTCATAATGATCCACACTGTACACGGATTTTGAGATCAGAACTTATAAAGAGACAGAGGTGCCCAACACGCACGCACGCACGCACGCACGCACGCACACACACACACACACACACACGTCCCTCCCCCACGCCGTCCCCGGCACCCCACAACACCAAAGGACGGTGGGGGAGGGGGCCATACTGGGGAGGAACACGCGAAATCAACTGAGCAGTAGTCATCTGAGCGAAACAACACCGGAGAGACACAGAGAGAGAAAGATCACTGACATGTGTTGGCTCGGTGAGGTGCACGTGCTGTCCGGGTGGACTGTCTACGTCACATTGCTGTGACGCACAGTTTGGTGAGTTGTTTACTGGGGAGAGGACTCGTCAGCGCGAGGAGATGTGCCGCTCTGGATGATGTGCCGCTCTGGATGATGTGCCGCTTTGGATGATGTGCCCCTCTGGGTGATGTGCCCCTCTTGAAGTGCCTCTCTCCCAGTCTTGAAGACCAGCAGGATCAACTGATATAGGGTAGGCATGTTTTACACTGACACAAAGTTTCCCTTGCTTAAAATACCATGTCTGGTTTAGATGTGACGATAATGAAGCTTCCGTATGTTGTTGTGACTATGTCATCATTGCTCTTGCAATGTTGGTTGTTATCTGTTAGGGGTTAGGTGTTTGTGCATGTCACATTATTGATTCGACTTGACTTCTGCACTTTTCTTCAGTCCCAGTCGCAGGACCGCACCCTGGGGAGAGGACTCAGCAGCGCGAGGAGATGTGCCGCTCTGGATGATGTGCCCCTCTGGTTGATGTCTGTAACATTAGCTAAAAGAATGAAAGTTCGTGAACACTGAACACTTTCATCCTTTTATCTAATGTTACAGACACCGACAGCCACACTACTTTGGGTCAGAAGAGGACAGATGGAAGACAACAGGCGGACACCGGTAGACACCAGCTGCAATCCAGCATCTGGAGAATGGTCACCATACAGGTATTTGTCTTCTTCTGTGACCAGGATTTCCCCCAGGTATCCCGCTAGCTTTAGAAGTGTTATCAGTTAGTAGTTTCTTTGTCTGTTTTGTTTTGTTTCAGTTGTTTGTCGTTTTGTATTCAGGTTTTTGTTGATGCTATTGTTTTCTGGTCCTTTTTCCGGCTGGGGCCCAATATTTGTGCTGGCTTTTTCATCGTTGCCCCGTCTTGGATATCACCCTATGTGGTGGAAAAGGACGTTAAACCCCCAAACACACACACACCCACCCTGGTCCTTTTCTCGCCCACCGTTTCATTTCTTTTCTTTTTTTCCCCCCGCGCCGTGTATGTCAGTACGTCTGCAGAGTTACCTTTTGTTTGTTGAAGTTATGTCCCATTTTTGTGTCCTGAGGAAGACGAAAGCCGAAACATTGACCCGTGCCGTCCTTTGTGAAGTTAAGTGGTTTCTGTCCCTTTTATGTCGCTTTTATTTGCTTAACTTGTAACCACTTCCCAGTCATTACCGTTTCCGTTTCTATGTGAAATAAGTTAAATTGTAATTTGTTTTGCAGGCAAGTTGACCGTTCTGCAGAGGCGGGCAGAGTCCAAAAGAGATGGATCCAATTCTACGTTTATCTCAACCCCGCCACAGCAGGTGACCACATGCGGACACAGATTGCATTCCACATTTTACTGGCTGCTCTGCACAGTACGTCAGTTCCAGCATCGACAACAGGTGGGCGGAAACAGCCAGCAGAACTATATCTACAGTCCCATCTTGAAGACCAGCAGGATCAACTTATTACAGGGTAGGTATGTTTTACACTGACACAAAGTTTCCCTTGCTTAAAATACCATGTCTGGTTTAGATGTGACGATAATGAAGCTTCCGTATGTTGTTGTGCCTATGTCATCATAGCTCTTGCAATGTTGGTTATTATCTGTACTTCATTTGGCATTTCCCTTTTCCTGCAGAAATGCCTGCCATAAATCAGCGTTCAACAACAAGCAGATTATACAGACAGTTTTGTGAGCATGGATCCAGCCTTCCCTTCTGCCCAGACTGATCAAAACAAGTGCATGGATAATCTACACTGGTCTTTACACCTCTCTTCCAAGGCGTCAGCAGCTGAACCTCTGCAGTCTCCACGTCACCTGTCAACATCACTACGTCATTACATACATGGACATTCCAATAGGCATTTTTTGCAAGTGGTCCTTGACTTTTTTTGGAGCAGTGTATAAAGGCACAGGCAGCTTGCTGGAATGGACCCGCTTCCTGATTCAAAACAAACAAACAAACAAAACCAGAAAATTTTATCCTAGAGCTAGTTTAGTTCGAGGTTAGACTCTAACCCGGGGCTAAACTCCCTAACCCCCGACTTTTACATGCGGGCCCTGGGTCCACCAAAACAGCCTATGATCCTACAACGCAACGGGTAGCATTAGTATCTCATTTGGTTAAAAAAAATGATCGGGTGGCCGCGGCGGGCCCGCGGGGTGAATATTGGGGTGGGGTACTGAGGAAGCAGGTCAACGAGATTGATTTTTGCGCACGAATGAGACAGGTGACAGGAAAAGACACTCCTTGAAAGTGTCACCGTGCACATTTGCAATCCTGTGTGGAGAGGCAAGTGCATTCTTCTTCAGTTTATTCTTCAGCTTATCTGTATCTTAGGTTTATGCTTTTAAGAGTATAGTGCACTCTGTGTGTGTGTGTGTGTGTGTGTGTGTGTGTGTGTGTGTGTGTGTGTGTGTGTGTGTGTGTGTGTGTAATCCGGGTTTTAAACTGAATGTACTCTTATTTTTAGTCATTTTAGTCAGCTGGCGAACGTTCATTTTCTTACGCCGCCCCCTCTGTCTGGAACGCTTTACCTGTCACCATTAGGGACCTTCCCACGTTGACTCAATTTAAGGCCCATTTGAAGACCTACCTCTTTAGGCAAGCTTTCGAGCTGTAGACCGACCACTGTTTCATCGGCACTCAGTGTGTGTGTGTGTGTGCGTGTGTGTGTGCGTGTGTGTGTGTGTGCGTGTGTGTGTGCGTGTGCGTGTGTGCGAGCGAGCGAGCGAGCGAGCGCAAAGAGTGTTTCGTAGAAAACAGATAGGCGCTATATAAACTGTATTCATTATTATTATTATTATTCATATTAATTTTAGTATACGTGTATGCTGTGATATTCTTAACCATATTTTATGCTGTGCAGAGCGGGCACCAGAAGGGAATTTTCCGGTTTGTCGCTAAACTGGACAATAAAGATGTTTTGATTTTTTATTTTGATTTTTTATCACGTTCCCGCCAACCATTGGAAAGTCACACGCGGCGGCCAGTGCCATCCCGATGTATATTAATTTGGAAGAAAAGGCTTTGCAAAGAGGCCCACTGTGTTGCACTCATAACTTGAGGCTAAGGCCATGTACACTCACGCTCAGCGTCGGAGTGAGACAAAATTTACATCAGTAAAGCGCTGTGCGTTCATATCAGTCGTCACGTAGTCAGTCTAGTTATAATTATACTATGTCTCTCAGTAGAATCAGTGTAGTCAGGTTATTTCTTTATTCTGTGCATTCAGTCAGGGTAGGTGGCTCCGTCTGCGAAACACGTATGGTCGTGTTGTGTGCCATGACGGGGCAGTTTTTTCTCACTTATCTGTCAGTGGCGATATGATCGATCGAAACTGATTGCACAACTGAATCGGTGCACACAAAATAATCGGTCTTAGATTTTTTATCTACGTACTCATGCATTGCGTTCGTTCGCGTGTCCCATCGCCAAACTGTGGTGGGTGGGTGGGTGTTTGGGAGTTTAACGTCCTTTTCCACCTGACCACTGGCACGGGTGGGTGGGTGTTTGGGGGCTTAACGTCCTTTTCCACCACATACGGGTGATATCAAAGCCGGGGCAACGATGAAAAAGCCAACACAAATATTTGGCCCCAACCGGGATACGAACTCACGACCCGAGCATTAGAAGCCCAACGCTCTACGTCCCATTCGGCCACCCCGCCGCTCCCCCCACCTGACCACGTAAGGGTGATATCAAAGACGGGGCAACGAGAAAAAGGCCAGCAAACTGTGGTGGTTCACTGTGGGTGTGTTCAGTGTATATTGACGGGCGACTGATAACTCTCTACCTGTAGACCTATGCTCGTATATCCAGTGAATGTACTCACAAACCTGCTTGTCTAAATTCTTTTGCAAACTGAACGCGCCCGGTCCGTCCTGCACTAAATGAGGTCAGGGCAAACTCGCGGTTGTACACAGTGCGTTTAGTCTCCGCCCAGAGCCCTCTCCGGCCGTGTATGTAATCGGTTGGGTATTCAGACGGGCTAACCTGATTGTCGTCTGCTACCCGCACACACTGTACAGAGTGTATAAGCCAAAATAAAAGGCTATCATCCTTCTGGTGGTGTGTGAAGTCACGGTTCCGCTGGTAGACTGACAAAAGAAAACTTCCACAGAGGCAGCCTACGTTGGATCTTCTGCACTTTGGCTGAGGTAGAGTATGACATAGTCGCCTTTAGCAATACATTTCATGCGCTGATCAGTGTACACACTTGTGACCCGCATGCACTAGCTAACTGACGGGGTCGACTTGAACTGAACCACTGACCTACAGAATGTAGATCCGAGACGTGACCTGGGCCCGCATGTATAAGTCGAGGTTAGGGATTTTAGCCCAGGGTTAGAGTCTAACCTCGAACTAAACTAGCTCTAGGGTTAAATTTTCTGTTTGCCTGTTTCACCAGGAAGTGGGTCCATGCCACCATGGTGCCTAAGCCGTTATAGAAGAATTTTTTTCCCACCTTTCTTCGCTTCCTTTTATTATTTAAGTTTGTTTTGGGGTGGTGGTTTTTTGTTGTTTTTTTTTGTCCTATCTGGGTTAGGCCCGTAGCCGTGGGTTAAATTAACCTCGAGGTTTACATGCGGGCCCTGCTCCGGCTACTCTGGGCAGACACCCCCGGGCTTTTTAAAAGGGTATGCATATAATGAGGCCTGTGTCTAAGAAGCTTTCGGAAGGGTGCTGTATGAGTCACTGGGCAAGTCAGAGAAAACCCATCAGGTGGCGTTTGGATGTACATAGACTGTATAATCAGTACAGCTGCCTGAAGCACGGAGCTGTCCGAACTGACCAGGGCCATTGCATGACAACTCGGATCAATGAAAATGTAGGCAGCTGAACTTGATTTGTATGAAACTGCAGCTGTCACCGAGTCATGTGTTTTTTGTTTCTTTCTTTCTTTGTTGGATGTTTGGTTTGGGGTGGGGGGGGGGGCTTTTTTTTTTTTACGTTCACTCAGTGTCAGCTAATGCCGGCTTGGCATTTCTGGTCACTGTCACCGTGACAATGAACGTTCTACATGAAAAAGAGGACGGTAACACGACTTCACTCTGACGTGCAAATCAGTCAATTACCGTTGAGCACCCATCATAGTGACAATTAAATGGGTGTCGACACTGACACTAGTCAGTGCCGGATTGCCGGCCTCACTGTCAGTCAGTCAGTGCACTGACGAATTTACTGAGCTTCCATACTGAGATCAGAATAAAGAGCACTCTCTTCCGTCCTTTTTTCCCCCCTACAAACGACTTTGTTTGTTAAACTTTGTTTGTTGTTATTGTTTGCCGTTGTTTTTTTTTTTTTTTTTTTTATTTCTTATTTTTGGTCCCAAGTACATCAGCAGTCATACATGCATAGATGTGGTGGCTGCAACAGCTCGCATCCAATGGTTATACGATGGTACAAATTCTTAATGTAATATGGCTATGGTACTACTCAGTGTACACAGTCAGATAAAGTTGTCCGTACAATGACGTATATCATAAATTTCTCAGAACAATAAATCCAGAAATCGTCTTCTGTTTTTTGTATTGTGCTCTCTCTCTCTCTCTCACACACACACACACACACACACACACCACACACACACACACACACACACACACACACATTCATCGCACCTGCTGTACATACGTACACACCTTACAGCTTTGTAAGAGTAAGTCTGTATATCAACCTGCAGTAGGGTGTGTGAGCATGTGATGCATGTGAGTTATTCCACACCGCAAATTGTCTCGTACAGTTGCCATTGAATAATGACATCTGCACCCCTCGATTCTATATAAGCCGCACATTTTTCTATTTTAATTCTTTTCTGTAATTCTTTTAAAAAATGGGATAGGTCAGGTTTCTTTTTTTCCAACCGTTTCTTATAAACAAAAAACTTTGCCACCATAATAATCAAAAGTAATATACTGTCAGTTCGGATGTTCTCATCGTGACCTAATACCACAAGAGGTTCTGTAAGCCGAACATTGTGTGCATGTGGGCATTTGTCATTAATAAGTTCCTGCAGCTTTTTCCAGAACTCTGTTGACCAAGGACAATGAAACAGTACATGTTCAATTGTTTCTCTTTCCTCTTCACAAAAACTACATTTGTCACTTCCTACCACATTCATTTCTTTCAAAATAATGTTGGTGGCTAAAATTCTATGAAGAATTCTAATTGTTTGCCGGTTTGTTTGTTGGTTTTTTGTTGTTGGTTTTTTTGTTTTTTTTTGTTTTTTTGCTTTTGTTGTTCTGCAGTTTTGTATTTATCGGATTTTGAGATAAAGACTGATAACTTTCATGCATGCATGCACTCACCGTTATTTTCCACATCAGTGAAGGCGTCCATCTTGACCTGGTACCTGCTAGCGTCTATGATTTTCATCCTCGTGCCGTTACAGAATGGAACAGTTGTCGCAGCCGGAAGAGAAACCAGTCCCGAAAGAGTCACAGACCCAAGACCCGGGCTTGTTGCGCAAAAAGCATCGCATGGACGGACAGCGGATCTGTCGGGTGTGTGCGGACAAGGCGGTGGCTCACAACTTTGACGTCATCACCTGCGAGTCTTGCAAGACTTTCTTCCGCCGCAACGCACACAAACCACAGGTATTTCACTTGCAACCGCGGCAGTCACTTCAGTGAAGTTGTGGAATACTCAGTGAGGCACATGGATAACATGTACTGTATTCGAGCCTGCCGTGTAGCAGCACTGGGACATATTAAAACCTTCTGTTTTGCTGTTGTTATGCTGTAGTTTTGTTTGTAGTTTTTTGTGTTTTTTTTTTTTTTGGGGGGGGGGAAGTGGCGGCGGAATGATGTGATTTCCGTTGCCGGGGGGAGGGGGGGAGGGGCACGTCTGACCCGGGAAAAAACCCGACCACGGACTGCGGGGGGCGGGGGGGGGGGGTAGCGTTACTGATGTCCAAGTGCTACTCGATGCAAAAACCAACGTCGAAGTGGTGGTGGGTGGGGGGGGGGGGGGGTCAAGGCGGGATTATGCAACTGTTGGCCAAACTCTAGTGGGTTGTTTTTTTTTTTTTTCTTTATCTTTGGTTTTTAGTTGTTTTTTTCTCTATCTCGTCTCGTCTTGTCCGGCACAGGATTTAACACCAAAAGGGGGTGGGGAGGGGGGAAGAGATTCCACCCCCACCCCAAAAAAAAGGGGGGGGGGGCTCCCCCCTCCCACACCCCTCCCAGCTCCTCCGTTTCCGCCGCCTACGCACTGACACTTTGCCTGTCATATCTGCTTGGAGATGGGTTATCTGTGGTACATATGCATGTGTATCTCTAGAGATTGTGTATATCTAGAGATTATGTGTATATTTAGAGATACAGTAGTATCGATTACTGGCATCAGTAGTATTGAATGGTGTTCCTTTTCCATCGACAGAAAGAGTGCGCTTTTGAGGGCAAGTGTGAGATAACTGTCAACACACGACGTTTCTGTCCTGCCTGTCGCCTGAAGAAGTGTTTCACCATTGGGATGAGAGCTGACATGATTCTGGGTAAGATACTGTGTATTCTAAACTAAAGAAAAAAGAAAACAGAAGGCAAAAATCGGGATATGTTGCCTTATACACATGATTACTAGTAAAACTCTGCCCTCCCGCAGACTGCGATCCTCTGATGAAAAGCTTCTCAGAGTTCCTCTGCGTAATACCAAAACTGCCGGTGAACGCGCGTTCAGCTACCTCCCCCCGACAATCTGGAACTCACTGCCTTCTGCCCTCCGTGATGTCCCCACACTGTCAGCCTTTAAATAACAACTTAAAACTTTCCTGTTCCGTCAGGCTTTCCATTGAAAACTGGGACCCTCTGTCCATGTTCATGTGTGGGTGTGTACGTGCGCGTGTGTGGGTGTGTGTGTGGTGGTGGTGGTGGTGGGGGGTCTGTCCTTCAGAGGCGGGCGCATTATTATTATTATTATTATTATTATTATTATTATTATTAAAATCCCAGCAGAGAGTGAAAAATAAAAGCTGACTGAGGAATGTTAATTGTAGACACTGATTTCGCTGTCTCATAAGAAATGTTCGTTAAGACACCAGCCTGTTTGTCGGCCGACATTCATTTAATACTTGGGACGCCTGAAAGACAATAGATAAATTAAGTTAAATCTGTATTGTTGAATCTTTCCCATAATGTGGTCCGTGTATTCCGATATCGAAATTTATCTTATTTATGCTTTCCGTAGACAAAACGTGCGTTAAAATTACTGGAAGAATGCTAGATTTGTTGCTTGCCTCCCGCGACAGTAGTTGTAATGAGCCACAACATGTCTGATGATAATAATAATAATGGTTAAATTCATTTGAAAGTGTCGCCTGTCCCTCAGTGGAAGCTTCAAGCACCATTACAATAGTAGGTTAAAAGCAGAAATTTGACATGAACATTTTGAGGCTCACACACACACACACACAGAGAGAGAGAGAGAGAGAGAGAGAGAGAGAGAGAGAGAGACGCACTGAGAGAACACGGCAATATAGATTACTGAAACAACAAAAATAGTTGCCACACAGTACAAGACAAACAGCAGGGACAATCACGATGTGTTATTTAATTTTTTCCTTATCAACCCTTGCAGATGAAGTGGAACGGAAAGCTCGTATGGAGCTGATCGCAGAAAACCGCAAGAAAAGAAGGCTGGAGGCAGCGAAAGAAGAAAGCGGCAAAACCAGCATTAGCAATGCACGGGACGGCGGCAAAGAAGAATTGTGCACACAGAGCCCGGAGTGTGATTCCAGTAGACTTGACCTCAGCTTCACAAGCCAGGAGCCTGGCACTGCTAGTACAGCGGACTCCTTCCTTGACTTGCTGGCTGGGGAGGTTCCAGAATTCCGGCAAGAAGTTCAGGCTTCAGATCAGTCGCCGACGCAGTTCACGAGTAGCCAAAGTGAAGAACAGAGGGTGCAGGTTCGTAAGGACCGTGTTTCAGACAGGCGGAGTCTTGCGGTCAACTTTAAACATGTTCCTGCCGCATTGCTGCCTTCAGACCCGCTCATGTACTGGCGGCTTACAGCTGAGGAACACACTCTCCTGACGCGGCTTACTATTGATTATAAGGTGAGATACCTTTTCGGTTTTGTTGTTGTTGTTGTTGATTTGTTTGGGTTCCTTTTTATTTGTTTGTTTGCTTTTTTCAAGAGTTCAACAGCCGTCTTGCCAGTTCGTAGAGGGTTGATTGAATTTAAGATATTTGCTTAGAACAAAACGACATTAAATAACATATGAACCCCCCCCCTCCCCCCACCACATCCCCCAAAACTCCAACCCACCCCACCCCTACCCCTAAAAGAAAATGCAGAAAAAAGAGGTAAGAGAAAGATAGGTGGCATCATGATTGTGTTGTTACCACACAAGGCTTGTGGCAAATGCTGCGTGGGGTCACGCTTCCTCCCGTACTGGTGCAAACTCAAACGAAAGGTAGGCAGGCCATTTAGCACACCGCACGTTGTTGCACGTTACCCAGTGCCATTTGGCGGCTAGGAAGTAAAAAAAAAAAAAAAAAGCGACTGAGCCTGACAGAATTAATGTATGGGCTTAGTGTGAAGGCTGTTGCAGCGCAGTCTAGACTCACCCATAGTTACGAGCACGGAATGCGTTTCAGTTGTTAAATCTATAGTAAAACTGACACACACGTGGAACATGCAACTCGGAACACATGGTTACAGATACAACAGGTTTACTCTACAACACAGGTCAGGCCAGTACACAAACGGTTACATTCGGTACAGGTACAGCACCCAGAACACAGCTACCTACTAACCCAACCCCGTACAGTACCTGCCCAACCCTACCGTTGGTCGGCATCCCCATACCATCTGCTCCCCGGGCCCGCTGGAAACGGTACGTCCGTACAGTATGCTATCCACAGGCCAAAAGAGACAGCTGCAAGTAGGGCACTGGACACTGCGCATCAGTGGTCATGCGCAGTGGGATAAAGTGGTCCCCCCCCCCCCAATCACCCGAGACAAGCAGCCTGTCCCGTGCACTCCGTGCGCTCTTCACCACAAATCTATGACCCAAAATGGATCTCCATATCAGCATCATACCATTATATTCATCCTCACCATTATCATGCATATAATTGCCACAGCTCCAGAGCTCTCCGCGGGTTCCCATTCTCGAAGTGAGTCAGTAGCACCTCCAGAGAAGATGCCGAGTGGGTTGGTGAGCGTGCTTGTTGGGCGCAGTTCGCGGCGCTTTAAAATCAGGGAAAGCGCCTACATAATCCACACCATTGTCACGTTTGGCAAATGCGTAATTCACGTGTGTCGCTTTCTGTGACAGGAAACGCTGCTTCAGATGCCGACGACCCCCGAAGCGCTCCGATTGCGCTTAGAAGACATGGATCTGGACGATACACTGGGCTACTGTGAACACTTTGCCACTGACTTCGTCAACTTCATCAAACGCCTTCCTGATTTCCGCGCTTTGGATGTGAGTTCTGGATTTTATTGTTTCTTCGTATGGATTGTTTTTTGACAGTGTTGTTATTTTTGTTTTAGTATTTTGTTTGTTTCTTTTGTTGTTGTTGCTGTTTTTGTCTTTGTTTGTTTGTTTTGGTTGTTGTTTGTTTGTTCGTTTGTTTGTATGTTTTTTTGTTTTTGTATGTGTTTGTGTGCGTTTTGTTTGTTTGTTGTTTGTTTTTTGTTTTTGTTTGTTTTGTTTGTTTGTTTTGGGGGAGGGGGGGGGGGTCGTTGTTGTTGCTCTAGCTGCTCGCTTGGTCGTGTCTTTCTTGTCGTGAATGGTATGGACCCGGGGTGAACTGGTTGTCTTTGGCTCCCGGGTAGGGCGTCTGTCGCATTTCCCTACATATTGCAATCACCGTCGAAACGTTTGAAGCAGAGTAGCACTGGAAACACTCGTGCCCATTTTGACTACACCCCGTGGTTAATGCATTCCACGCATATCTCTTAGTGTCAGCTTAGTCAAACTAGTCTCAGACTCACGTTCTAGTCTTCGTTCATTGATGAGATCCCTGATTCCGTCACGTTTACCTTGCCTCAGATGAACGACCAGATGGCAGCGGTCAAAGGGAACGGGATGCGTTGCTTGCTGCTGAAGGGAGCTGCCTGTTTCTCGGAGGAGAGGGACGCCTGGCTCAAGGACTTCGGCGAGGTCCCCGTGGCCGCCTTCATGCGCGTGACCCAGCACGAGGACGTGGTCGGCCGGTACGCAGACTTCAGCCGCACACTCAAACGCATTCTCAAGAACGATTACACCGGCTTCGTCCTGCTCAATCTGATCCTGCTGTTTGAACCGCAGGCCGCTCGCTTGTTTGACAGGCAGACGGTCAACATGCTGCATGACAAGTTAGTATGGCACTTTGTTTTGTTGTTCTGTTCTGTTCTGTTCTGGGGAGCCGGGGTGGCCGAATGGTAGAGCGCTGGACTTCTAATGCTCGGGTCGTGAGTTCGTATCCCGGCTGGAGCCAAATATTTGTACTGGCTTTTTCATCGTTGCCCCGTCATTGATATTACCCGCATGTGATGGAAAAGGACGTTAAACCCCAAGGCACCCACCCACACTGTTCTGTTCTGTTATTTTGTTTTGTTTTGGTGTTGTTTTGGTGTTGTTTAATTTTATTTTGTTTTGTTTTGGTTTTGAGAGCAGTTGTAAGCAGTTTTGCTCCCACAAGAGAGAGGAGAAAGGGTGATTTGGGGCATATGGAGTTACTAATATCACCGAACAGTGCAGAAAATTAGCTTCCCCTTGGTATAAAATCATGTCTGTAGCATGGTTTAGGCCTGAGATATTATGTTTGTTGGAAACTTGCTCTTGAAGAGTGGCCGTGTGGAGAAAATGGCTGGTAACGTGTCATGTACAAATCATGCCAATATGGCGCGATCGTATTTTATGTATTTTTAACATCTTTATATGCTACAGTCAGCCCTGAAACTGTCACAGAAGTTGTATTAATTGTGTAAAGACCCGTAAATGAAAAACAAATCTGAGTCATTGTCGCTAAATTTGACCTACCACCATTAGTTGTTTTTTTGGGGTTTTTTTTTTTCATTTTTCTCAAACGTGACTGGGCGACTTTGTACCCCTTTTGTGGGAACTCATCACAATTACTCCAAGTGAAATTAAAAACAAACAAGCACATAGCAACAAAACTAAAATGTTTTCGGGTCTGTCATGCGTGTGTTGTGTGTGCGCCCTTGCAGGCATCTGCCTTTCATGATTGTGACTATGTCATGTCGAGGGGAGCCGGGATATTGGAATGGTAGAGCGTTGGACTTTGAGTGCCCGGGTCGTGGTTCGAATCCCTCCTGGGAGCCCGATATTGGTGTTGGCGCTTTCTTCATTACCCCGTCTTTGATATGACATCTTATGTGGTGGAAAAGGACGTTAAGCCCCCATCCCCACCCCCCACCCCTCTTCCCTGCCATCTGTCATGTCGAACATTTTATTTTGCATGGTTGTACAAGCAAACTGTAATATAGAGTGTGATGACCCTTTTTGAACAGCGAAATTGGGGCGGTCGGTGGTCTAGTGGTTAAGAGACTTGTCACCAGTGCGAGAGGTCAGGGGTTCGAGTCCCACTCGGGGCAAAGAATTTTTCCTTCTCAGTTGTGGCACCGTTCATTCGGGCCGATCGTCGGGGGTTCTCTCCGGGTACTCCGGCTTTCTCCCCCCTCTGCTTTGGAAATGTTCAGCCCACCAAATTTGAAAAATAAATGCAATTCTAAATTCCGAAATTTAAATCGCTGAGCTGACCCTTCGCACCACGTGATTGTAATGTGTTTATGTCCAGTGTGTGAGAGAATGCGTGTGACTCACGTGAGCGTGCGTGTTGGGTTCATTTCGCGGCGCTTTGGGCCGATTCAGGAAATTGGGTAAAGCGCCTATACAATACTCTTATTTATTATTAAATCAAACTTTTTTTTTTCGTTTCGTCTGGTCTGGTCACGTTTTGTTTTGTTTCGTCTCGTTTCCGTTTTGTCTTATTGGGTTTGGTTTGATCTGGTCTGGTTTGGCGTGGTTTGGTTTGGTGGTGTTTTCCTGAAGGAGGTCATCAACGCAAATTGGGTAAAGCGCCTATACAATACTCATTATTTAGTATTAAATCTTCTTTTTTTTTCGTTTCGTCTGGTCTGGTCACGTTTTGTTTTGTTTCGTCTCGTCTCGTTTCCGTTTTGTCTTATTTGGTTTGGTTTGATCTGGTCTGGTTTGGCGTGGTTTGGTTTGGTGGTGTTTCCTGAAGGATAATATTCTGATTCGCCGGTCTGACCCTAACGCTCAATCGCTTGACTTCTCAGGTACGCCATCTTACTGAAGCATCACCTGGAGTCGCAGTATTCCTACCTGTTTGCCAGTCAGTACCAGGACGCAATATGGGACTGTGTGAACGACAGCAAGGTGCTGGCGGCCGACATGATCAGCATGTTCAACAAATGGAAGGACATTGTCGGACCGCTGATGGCAGAGGTCATCAACTTACAGTGACCCTTGAAAGTGTTCGTCCGTTTCATCGCGGGCACTCGGATTTCGCACAGTGAGCCATCGAGGATCCTTTTTGTGGAAGAGTACTTTCCCCTGACCATTCTGTGAGGAGTATATAAGAGTGGGAGAGGGGGTGTGGAGATGGGAGATTAGATGCAGTTTCAAGATCTGCATTGCCGTTTGAAGTACTTTGCATAATACTTTCAGTGAAAATGGAAGTTCACTCAGAACATCAGTGCCTGCGAACAGCCAGCAAGGTATTATTCACTTTGTATTTGGTGAGGTTTTCGTTTTGCATTTGGAAAGTACTTTCGTGGCTGAAACTCGTCATCAGAGCTGCATATAGTGCCGTTTCAGTATAGTGGTAACAAAGAGAAACTTTGGTTTACGTCAAACAGACTAGACCTGTGTGTTCATCTGTTTCGATTTTGCATAGCAGTGCCTTTTTGTACATTCATCATTTTACTAGTAGGTTGTTGTTGTTGTTGTTGTTAGTGTTGTTGTTGGGTTTTTGGATGATGGTGACACGCACACACACACACACACACACACACACACACACACACACACACACACACACACACACACACACACACACACACACACACACTCTGACGTGGGCCCGGCCCGGTGTTGAACAGAGCCGAATTGTGTTTCGGTGGTGTTCCATCATGCAGGACTGATCAGTTTTTCACGGAAATTGATTTCATGCTCTGTAAAAGATAGTTCGTATGCATACATGTTTTGTAGGGCTTCATTAATAAAGAACCAACGAAATATTCCGCCTTGATGAGTCGTGTGTGTGTGTGTGTGTGTGTGTGTGTGTGTGTGTGTGTGTGTGTGTGTGTGTGTGTGTGTGTGTGTGTGTGTGTGTGTGTGTGTGTGTGTGTGTGAGAGAGAGAGAGAGAGATGATGATACGTTGATGATGATACGTTTTTTATTCAGGATAGAGCATTGAGGCATTGCTGCCTATCTTACATGCTGTCCTGCTATTCTACATAAAAGGGTATTGAGAAAAAAAATCAAAACAAACAAACAAACAATAAAGAAGGAAAAAAGTATAAACTATCTAAGGAAAATACAGGAGAGAAAAATACACACGATAAACAAATCAAAACATACGTGGCATTTGCTGATGATACTGGCTGTGTGCCAAATAAGAACTTTACAGTCGTCTCTAATATTTCAAAACATGTATGTAACACATTTCTATGTATATGGTCAGATAAGCGTATCGTGTAGAATTTGTTTGAAGTTTATGAATTTGGAAACGTTTTGGATACTCAGTGGTAAAGAGTTCCATATGGATGCCCCTGAGAAAGACAGGCTACTTTTATATATATCAACCCTTGGACGAGGCACTGGGAGCAGACTGTTCCTTGTGTTGTGCTGTTTATCATGTTCGAAATTAAATAGTTGATGAAGATATGTTGGGGCTTTGTAGTAAACAATTTTGAGAGAGAGAGAGAGAGAGAGAGAGCTTCTGTGTATGTGCCAGCGTGCGTGCATGTGTGTGTGGGGGGGGGGGGGGTGGGGGGAGTTTTTTTTTTTTTTCACAACCGCACAAGCTCGCATTCCGTACATATACTGAACGCGCCCCCAGCAAGGAAGGTCAGGGCTGAATAGCTAGCCTAAGGTGTATACAGGTACTAGAGACTGTGGACCCCACTGTGTGCTTCGACAGTCACTCTACACCTGAGAGGCTGCATGACCGAGCGTCTGATGACACACCCGCCTGTGACTTGACTTTTCTCAGATACATACGAATGTGATAGTGCTGCTGCTGGTCAGTATAACCCGGTTAGCCGGTTGAATCTGACAGATTCTATACCATCCGCGAGCAAACATACCCGACCACCAGGCTACGGTTGATCGGCTACCGACGCTGCTACCCGTACACGAAAGGTTGGTGTTGAATGATGAGTCGATGCGCTAATTTTAGTCAGTATCGGCAGCTGCGAATGAACACTTTACAGCATGGCCACAGCATAAGCAGATCACGACTCGCGTTCAGGCCCCCACTGTCATAGCATTTTTAGTACTGTCAAATTGCCTATAGTATTCATTGCAGACGACCTCCAAAGGTAGACAGATCGACTAGACTGATAAAGTCGAGTAGCGCTGTCCTGTATTTGTTCAGTTTGTTCGCAGCCCTTTGGAACTGAATGTCTTGCCCCCTGGGCTACTTCGTGTGTCTTCAACCATTTGGCACGTGTATTCTGATTGTTGTTGTAGAAATTATTCAGTCCAGCGCAACTGGCTTGCAACTTGACTGATGTCATGTAGTCGGCCACACCGTGACTGACTGATTTACCGCAATGCATATCTAATCGGAAACTCTGCCTGCCTGCACTGAGACACGTAACTGTGCTGTGCATAATGGGGAACTGAAATGTCAACAACCGACGCTAGCAGAATACACAGAACCTCCGTGTTTGCAGCGCAATCGGCGAAGCGACTGATCCAGTCACTGATCCTAACTTCACTGTCAGTATTTGCTGGTGGGTTCTGAGTGGCCGAGGTCGGACTGCACTGGTTGTCTGTCTCTCTATGAACAGCCATAGTTTCCCCGTCTAAAAGCCTAGAACCAGACGATCAATTGACGCCAGGTCAGTATGCCGATCAGTTCTGTGTTCAAGGCGCCATTTCAGTCTTAGATTAGTAGTGAGACTTTTGGAATATTTGCGCTTGTGACTGCACCCCTTGTGATTCAAACTGAAATGGACTGAAGGAGTCAGCAAGTGTTGTGGCCACATTTAAACAGGCCAATTCTATCTTTGCTAAGCCAGCTTATGTTTTGGGACAGTTTCGCTCGTGAGTTAGCCTGTACGCTCGAAACACTTTATCTTGATGATCGGTAGTGTGGCAGCTCTTAACTCTTTCCGGACGAACAGCCGCTTATACGGATCGTGATTTTTGTTTGTTTGTTTGTTTGTTTGTTTTTGTACAACATGACTAACAACAAAGATATTTAAGTTTGAAAGTTACAATTTCAGCGCAAGCTGCATAAATATATTAGTAAACTACCCTGAAAATTTCAAGACTGTTTCTTGTTTTGTTATTTTTTTTCTGAACCTCATAAATCGGCCCATTTACAGGGGATGGCAGGGGAAAAAATCGGCCCATTTACAGGGGATGGCAGGGGAAAAAATCAGCCCATTTACAGGGGGAAAATCGGACCGTATTGAATTAGTTAATGCGATACAGTGTTGTTTACACTGTGCGCGAGCGGTCGTTACACGATTAGAGTGTTCACTGTGGTCACCGCGTCACCAGTTACGCTTCTGCTGGCTCTGTCAGCATTACAAACGCTGTCACTGTGCAGGTTGCTAAGTGGTGTGATGAAAGATACGACAAAAACAGCTCAGAACAACTGATCTGTGAGCATAAAAAAAAAAATGGTAGCGTAGGCCCCTTTAACCGCTGAGTGGGAGAATTTGATTTTTCGCCTACTGGCACTGTCTGTCAACGGCGTTGTGTCGCAGTCAGAGCTCTACGTTGATATTTATGTCGCGGCGCTAGGCCTTGTCGGTTCAGTGGCGGCAGTTGAGATACTGTCACCGTGCAGGCGTCTAAGTGGTAAAATGTCAGATACTACCAATCGAGCTCGAAACGATTTGTTAGTATAGAAGTGATGGAAGGGGGGCCCTTCAGTAATGCTGAAATCGTCACTGGCGTAGAGTTTGGGGCGACATATGGGGAGCTGACTAGTGACTATTTGGTTTTTAAGTTGTTTCTCTATAGAGAAACAACTTTATGAGACGGGGCAGATTTTGCTACGCGCAGCAGCAAGTTTCAGTGATACAAAACAAGACTGTGACGTTTCTCCACACAATACTTACTTTCACGCACACAGTGACGTAACGAAATCTGCGTCATAGACACCTTACGTGCACACTTTGCTGCTGCGTTCTTTTTGGCGGGAATGACGTGTGTGTGTCTGTGTGTGTGGACGGATGTAATGATGGCTATCTGCTAAACCACCTCGCCGGATGGCTTTTTACTTTGAGATAAAATGGGAATTCACCTTCTCCAGAGCTACCTTTCACGATTTTTATCCTGCCGCATTTTGAGAACCGTTATCGCCGATTTTTAAAAATCGGTCATGTTACGAATTTTTTCGAAAAAAATGTTCAAATGGCTTCATTTTCTGAAATTGGGAAGATCATACAATTATACTGCCTGTTTTCGTAGCACAGCTCTGTAGCTCTGACAGGTTTTGTGTAAGAAAAATATTTCCGAGGTAGGGGTGGTTTGCATATAAGGCCAAATATCTATGAAAAGACTCCTTCAAATTACTCATCATTCCGGTATTTTTGTCATTTGTGACAACTGCACATATGACATGAACTATTGCACTATTATAGCTTTAGTATTAAGAATAACAGAGCTTTTAGATAAACACATTTTTTCACGTTTCTG
>JACVVK020000001.1:4197500-4212500 GCA_018292915.2 Batillaria attramentaria | reverse complement strand
GTCAGTGAGGATCTGTGTGCATGCGGTGGAGGTGTAGGCATATCTAATTATCTGACGCCTAATAATATTATTTCACAACTACCAGAACTGACTTTGACACTATCAAGTTAATTTGTCTCGACTCGGGCTGTCATGCAACTCGTCACTCGTATCGCCGCTATCATCAAAGAAGCCGAAATCCAGACAAAGCATGGGCTGGCGACTGACAACTGAGGCGCCGCCAACTGGCCGCAAAGGACGTGTCATTTTTCACATACCTGTTTCACAGACCCGGAACTTACAGCAGCAATACACAAGAAGAACATCTGCATTCGGGCAGCAGTGTCTTTGTTCAGCCCCTTGTCCAGTCAGTTCATCGGCTAGTGTGTAGGATATTGGAAACGGGTATGTGAAAAACGACATGTACCCGTGGAAATGGTCTGGCCAAGCAGACAGCGTTTTTCAATCAAAGGAAGCTACCCAGCCTACGTAATCAAAGGAAGCTACCCAGCCGGTAGCGCTCCACGGCCGAGTTGAGTGGCAATACGGGATGGAGAGAGACTGATTATGTAATCTGCGTAACCCGTTAGACGGTGAGCTACAGGACTTTGCACAGCGGCGAAGCGCCGTTGCCACTCAGTCAGGTCAATACACAAGACTGCCCTGAGCAGGCCAAGGGAGTATGAGAGATCATGCAACCTACTGCGTGCGGGCGGTCGTCCAGCGTCAAAAACAGGCCTCGTTGAAACTGCCCACGCCTTGCGTAATAGTGCTGTCTAGTGCCGTTTAGTGCTGTTGTGAGTTTCGGTAAGTCTTGTCATATAGTGTGGGCAGGGGGTGGGGGTCCGCGGGAAGTTAGGAGTTAAAGTGCCGTAACAGTTTTGTTGTTGTGTGGTGTGTGTGTGTGTGTGTGTGTGTGTGTGTGTGTGTGTGTGTGTGTGTGTGTGTGTGTGTGTGTGTGTGTGTGTGTGTGTTGTTTGTTTTTTGTGTTTATGTGGTTGTTTTGTGGGCGTTGGTATCTCTACTGGCTACAGACTTTAAATGTGCTGCATCATTTCTGTGAACTGGCAATTAATCATTAATTTTGGTCAACCGCTTAAACTGGCAATGAAATCCCCTGGTTGTGGGCAGGATGACTTCATGGTGTAATCCTTACATCAGTAGTATTGGAGCAAATTAAGTTTCAGCTGAAGTGGTTTCAGCAATAATCCAATTGCTCACGTGAAGTCTCCAGTTTGGCCGCTACTGAAACCACTGTTAATAGTGTTATCTGGGAAAAGCGCTATGTATGTAGGTATGCATGTAGGTTATGCGTATTAGACACACCCCATCCCATCCCATTCCAATCCATTATGTATATTTCTACATTTGTACGTAGTATATGTATGTATGTATGTATGTATGTATGTATGTATGTATGTATGTATGTATGCCGGAGTTCTGTAAAACTTGTGTGCGAGTGATCATGATGTATGTTGGCCGGTGTGGTGAGCTTGATGTATATGTTAATTTCTCGTTTCATGTACCCCCAACGGGGTTTTGAAATAAACTTTGACTTGACTTGACTTGATTTGACTTGACTTGACTTGACTTTGATAAGCGTCTAAGCTCTTTTCCGTGTAACAGTGAAGATATATCACAGTCAATATCACCATCAAAATCAAGGCTTAGAATTTGCGTAAACCATGTTTGCGACAATGATCAATATTAGGACGATCAGCTAAAACTGCTTGCACAGCAGTAACGGGGACGGAAAGCGGGTGTTATTTGCAGTCCATTAAAGTCTTAATAAGTATGACGGGCATCCAGCAGCGTGTGGACAAGTTTTCATCGAGTGTGCTTAAAGGTCTGCAATCTCAGCAAAAAGCCGCAAACATTTTTTATAAACTGCGACTCCTTCGACTGTGCATAATCCAGGCAACTCTGTCACAGTTGCAGAGTTTTCAGCGCTTCGGGGACCCTTATAAAACCAGAGCACGAGTTTGCCGTGACATTATTTGGGTTTTGGTCAGTGAGCGAGACACATCGCTACAGTGTCTAGCGGAAGTTGAGTGCTGCACTATCTTTCTCGCTCAGTGTCAAAACGCAAACTGAGCTGTGAAATCAGGCTGACCTTGGCTTTTTGGGGGGTTTCAGGGACGCTGAAAACGCTGCAACTGTGACAGAGTTGACTGTGCTTGCGCGGTTCGACTCTGTAAAAAATTTTTCACACTTCGGAAAGCTTTTTGTTGGGAGCTTAGATCTTTTAATCCGTGCATCAGGATCAGTCAGTGTCGTCACAGTATTACGTTTGAAACCATTGTGGTGTCTCTGGCTGGCGTATATAATTATTTTGTTGTTCTAAAAACGCACCGCTTACTGAGCAAACTACGTTATTTTGTTGCGGACTTAGTGAAGACCAGCTAGACAGCGCTGTTTGGTGGCTATTGTTAGAAGATCTGTCGAGTTTCATTCTGTTTAGGAATGGACCATAGGCTTCAAAGAAAGTCGTATTTTTCTGCTGTCACAAATCACACAGAAAACCCGGTCGCGATGTCCAAAATTAATAAAACAGCCTTCTATCGGGCAAACCACCTGAGAGCTTCAAAAGCGGCAGTTTTCCACCTCAGTGGCGTTACGAATGTAGGGGCTTTAAATAAATAGGCCTACCACTGAATCAGTGCAGCTAGCAGCGTGAATAGGAGACTGAGTTACACGGTAAAACGATGCTTTTGTTCACTTGCTTTTCATGGCGATACCCGCGCCATGGGGCACAAACAGCCGGAAACATTGTGAGGTTTGTGTGTATCGCTTGCCGTGCATTGAGCGTTCCGGCCACGCACAGTGTGTGTTGTGACAGAACACTAGCTGCGTCCCTCGAGCATTTTGCGTTTGAACTATATTCCTTTCTGTCAACAGAAAGAGTGCGCTTTTGAGGGCAAGTGTGAGATAACTGTCAACACACGACGTTTCTGTCCAGCCTGTCGCCTGAAGAAGTGTTTCGCCATTGGGATGAGGGCTGACATGATTCTGGGTATGAACATGGGAATAGTGCATTATGATGGAATGCATTGTATTACATACTCGAGTAAATATTTTTCCCCATATAATCCCCACTGATATACTGGGTACCCTTTATTATAATGCAACATCCCCCCTACCCACCCACCCACCCACCCTTTCAATCCCCTCCCCCCCCCCCCCCACACACACACACCACTCCATTTTTCATATAGTGTCTTTTCAAAGAAAGAAAGTTATAATTGTCAATCTGTGAGTGAAGTTTGTGTATAATGATTAGAACCTTCGACGTTTTTGACGTGTCTTGATTTGTCTTACTGTTAGTTAGTTAGTTAGTTAGTTAGTTAGTTAGTTAGTTAGTTAGTTAGTTAGTTAGTTAGTTAGTTAGTTAGTTAGTTAGTTAGTTAGTTAGGTGAGAATCAAAATGTGCTGGTTACTCTCATAACTTTCCATGTCACACATTCACATTCTTTTTTTATATTATTTTTGCGGGTTTTTTTTTTAATACAAATGCGCAATACACACTTACAGGTCTACATAATTATGTAGTCAGACTTGTATACAGGCAAAACATAATATAACATAAAACATACATAGATACATACATACATACATACATACATACATAATTAGATACATACATACATACATACATAGATAATTAGATACATACATACATACATACATACATACATACATACATACATAATTAGATACATACATACATACATACACATTCACACCATGCATGCAAGCATACCTTTTTCCGAAATACATATATGTGAACAATGAACATGCACGCACATTCAGATTTGTTTTGTTAACCTTACAGACGAGGCCGAGCGCAAGGCCCGCATGGACAAGATCGCCGAGAACCGCAAGAAACGTCAGCTAGCGCTGGAAGCCTCCAAGCAGCGGGGAGAAAGCAGCAGCAGCAGTGACGGTTGCAGTGATCGAAAACACCGCACGCAGATCCTCGAGTGTGATTCCAGCAAGGCCGAGATCGACTCGACCCAGGATCCAGCTGGAACCTCAGTCGACACCGTAGACTTGCTTGCCGAGGAGGTGGTGCCAGAGTTCCAACAAAATGTTCAGACTTCAGACCAGGCGCCGCAGTCTGCCGCTAGTGGCCAAGGTCAAGGACAGAGTGTGCAGGTTCAGACTGACAGTGTTTCAAACAGTCGGGGACGTGCCTGCAGTTTCGAGCCCGTGCCCACAGCTCTGCTGCCCTCAGACCCTCTCATGTATTGGCGACTGACAGCGGAGGAGCACACACTTCTGACACAGCTTACTGCTGATTATCAGGTGAATATTGCAAGAGGTCCTTACTCGTTGTCACAATTTTGTCCAGCACTGTTTTCTTGTGTCCGGTTTCTTTTTCACCCAGAGGGGTATGTGGGTGGGTGTTTGGGGGTTTAACGTCCTTTTCCACCATATATGGGTGATATCAAAGACGGGGCAACGTTGAAAAAGCCAGCACAAATATTTGGCCCCAGCCGGGATACGAACCCAAGACCCGAGAACTGGAAGTCCAACGCTGCACCATTCGGCCACCCCGGCTCCCCTTTTCACCCAAAGAAGCCACATTCTGCTGTAGTTGTTGTTTTTGTCGTTGCTGTTGTTGTTGTGTCCGGTGTTTATTTTTGTTTTGTTTGATTGGTTTGTTTGCTTTTGTTATTGTTATGTTGGTTGTTGTTGCTGCTGTGTGTTTATTTGTTAGCGTATTTGTTTGTTTGTTCGTTTGTTGTGCAATTGTTCAGTGGATTGTTTTGGGGGGTTCAAGTCAAGTCAAGTCAAGTCAAAACACTTTATTTATTCCACAATGGGCAATTCGTCTTCGGACGGGCTCATTATGACAAAATATATAAAAGATATAAGAGCACATTTAAATCAAATAACTATTTAAAAAAATAACGTAAGACACACACACACATACACATAAAATGATGAACAACACACTAAGAATTAACTAAAAATATAACGTTGCATTTAAATACATACATAATCACACATCTCATCACAACTCATTGTTTTGTTTTCGATTTGGTTTCTTTCTATTGGACGGCATTCATTTCTGCACGAGGGAGGGAGGGAGGGTGGGGGGATTGAAAGTGTATGCCGAAAAATTATGTATGATAATATACCGCATAATTATAATACATTATACATAATCTACAGGGACATGGACGGAGGGAGGGAGGGGGGAATTATGTATGATAATATGGCCGCATATAATACATTAGACATAATCTACAGGTGACGGTCGGTCGGTGGTCTAGTGGTTAAGAGACTTGTCACCAATGCGCGAGGTCAGGGGTTTGAGTCCCATTTGGGGCGAAGATTTTTTCCTTCTCGTACGTGGCACCGTTCATTCGGGCCGATCGTCGGGGGTTCTCTCCGGGTACTCCGGCTTCCTCCCCCTCTGCTTTGGAAATGTTCAGCCCACCAAATTTGAAAAATAAATGCAACTCTAAATTCCGAAATTTAAATAGCTGAGCTGACCCTCCGCACCACGTGATTGTAATGTGTTTATGTCCAGTATGTGAGAGGATGCGTGTGATTCACGTGAGCGTGCGTGTTGGGTTCAGTTCGCGGCGCTTTGAGCCGATTCATAAAAATGGGAAAAGCGCCTATACAATATTATTATTATTATTATTATTGACGTGGACGCTAATACGAGTACACGTAATGTGTTACAGGAATTATTGCTCGAACACCTGCCAGTGCTTGATACCTCCCAAGTGCTTCTGCAGCGCATTGAGAGTCTGAGTCTGAACGAGTCCATGGACCATTCTGAACGCTTCATCGCCAATCTCGTCAACTTCCTCAAACACATTCCAGACTTTCGCTCCTTGGATGTGAGTTTTGTGACACAAACTGCAGTGTAGAGGGCGGGGTGGGATGTTTGGGAGTTTAACGTCCTTTTCCGTCAGGTATGGGCGATACCAAAGACTCGCGGCACCTATATTTGGCCCCATCCGGGACTCGAACTCCAGTGCTGCCGATGACGCACAAGTGTGCGTATTTGAACGCACAAAACTCAAACTGACGCACAAATTTGAGACTGAACAGCGCGCCACAGAGGACAAACGTTTTTGGTCTCTCATAATGCGCTATGGCTGACACGCTACAATTCACACACATCTCTCCTACTTGGATGTTTCTGTAAACACGCCACAACAACAAATGTGACTGCGTTATATAAATAAATTATTATTATTATTATTATTATTATTATTACAACAGAGCCGTAGCGGTTCTTTTGCACTTGCACCCTTTATATTGTCGATGCTGCGCCTTTTACCGATCATGAAATCTTGTGAATTCTATCACAGATGAGCGACCAGCTGGCATTAGTGAAAGCGAACTTCATGCGGTGTTTTCTGGTGAAGGGGTCCGTCTCTTACTCGGAAGAGCGGGACGCGTGGCTGAAAGACAACTTCGAAGTGCCATTGTCGGCCTATGTGGGTGCGACGCAGAACCCAGAATTGATGAGGAGGTACGCAGACTTCTGCCGCATCACGAAGCGCGTTCTGAAGAACGACATAAGCGGATACGCCCTTCTCAACCTACTCGTGCTGTTGGAACCCCAGACTGCCAGCTTAAGCGACAGACAAACGGTCAACACACTCCATGACAAGTAAGTAGCCGAGCTGAATGGAGGGCGTTGATGGGCTGGAAGAATAGCGCGGGGCAGGGTGAGGTGTGTGTGTGTGTGTGTGTGTGTGTGTGTGTGTGTGTGTGTGTGTGTGTGTGTGTGTGTGTGTGTGTGTGTGTGTGTGTGTGTTGTTTTTGTTTTGTTTGTTGTTGGTTTTTTTGGGAGAGGGGGTGTGCGGGGAGGGGGAGGAGGGTACGGGGAAGGAAGGGGGAGGCACTGTCACAGTACTGACGTTTTGCACATCGTGATTTTGAGAATCTTTTGATGCGTTGCGTTGCGTGGTTCACGTGAGCGTGTGTGTGTTAGGTTCAGCTCGGGGTGAACTACAGCAACAATTCAGCCAAGCTATTTCGCAAATCGCCTAGATTCCAACATGATAAGTAGTAGCAGTTGTAGTAGTAGTATGTATGTATGTATTATTATTATTGTCTTTGTTATTCCATTTGAAACTATGGATCACATATGTTTTCAGATACGCGACCTTACTAAAGCATCACCTGGAATCACAGTACTCCTACATGTTTGCCGGCCAGTACCTGGAAGCGGCATGGGACTGCCTGCACGATAGTAAACTAGTGGCTGCCGACATGGTCAGTTTGTTCATCAACTTCAAGGACTTTATTGGGCCGCTCATGGCTGAGGTCATGGACATGAAACCAGAATGAGAACCGTCCTCATCCATCCTACATGAACGTAATGCTGTGTTCTACAGCGTGTAGTAATTGAGAAATGGACGCGAGTGCTAACCGCCAGGGAAAGCCGAATGGTAGAGCGTCGGACTTTCAGTGCTCGGGTCGTGAGTTCGAATCCCGGCCGGCTGGGGTCAAACGTTTGTGCTGGCCTTTTTCTCGTTGCCTCGTCGTTGATATCACCCACGCATGGTGGAAAAGGGTGGTTAAACTCCCAGACATTCTCCCCACCCCCCCTGCGAGTGCTTCTGGTGCTTCTGACAGGGTATTTCCAGACAGTAGCACCGAGTGTTTCCATTTTGAAATTTGAGTAGCACCGAGTGTTTCCAACGTTCCTCGCGGTCTGCCGGAGTGAAACATCGAGAAAGGGTCCGTTTATCAACCAGGGCCCTCATGTAAAACTCGGGGTTAATTGTGACCCGTTCTCACAAAAGGGGCCATAAGTCGAAAATTATCACTTTTGAGATATGTATATCACTGCAATTGACTGGTTATGCAGTTTAATTCAGTATAAGAATTAGGAGTGTTCGGTTTTACCGGTTTTCCGGTTAAAATCGGTCCGACTTTCTCACGGTTCGGTAAACCGGTTTGGCCTTAAAAAACCGGAAAACCGCCGTTTTTCTAAGGGACATCTCTCTCTCTCTCTCTCTCTCTCTCTCTCTCTCTCTCTCTCTCTCTCTCTCTCTCTCAGCAAGAGCAGTGTGTGTGTGTGTGTGTGTGTGTGTGTGTGTGTGTGTGTGTGTGTGTGTGTGTGTGTGTGTGTGTGTGTAACTATAGATGTAAAATCCAGTGTGAAAGTAAGGAAATCTTACAAACGAATTTCACATAACAAAAACTTGGAACAGGCATTTAATCTTTCAATACACATTGTGTTTTTCTAACCAATACGACATTCGCAACTTCAGATTCCACCAACGGTTTCACAAACTCAAAATTGAAAAGCAAACTCCTAAATCTACCCATAGTGGAGGAGGGAAATAGCCTCCGAGTTAGGTAGCTAGCGCCATAACCCCCCCCCCCCAAAAAAAAAAAAAAAAAAAGAAACAAACAAAAAAAACAAAAAAAACCCAGGTTATTTCCCTTGCTTACTATGTGCCTTTACCCGGGGTGATCTACAACCAGTTGTAACTTTTAGCCGGTTAACCGGTTTTAAACCTCGGTTTTCTATTGGAAAAACCGGTTTGAGAAATCGTACCGGTTCCACCCTCTAATAAGAATGAAAGCTGTACTACTAAAATTGACAGAGATATCAGAAGTTGAAGTTGGCTACTCACAAGGCGGCCATACTGACCCCCGGCACTCTTTTCGCCTGTAGCGCCGTTCGGCCTAGCGCGACTTACGGAGAACGGGTCACAATGTATCCCACGGCTAAGGGCCTAACCCAGACTAGGACAAAAGAAACCCAAAAACAAAATTAAATTAAAAAAGGAAGCGAAGAAAGGTAGGAAAAAATCCTTCTCTAACGGCTTATGCACAATGGTGGAATGGACCTCCTTCCTGGTTTAAAAGAGAGTACGAACGAACGAAACTTTATTTTCCAAGGATAAAAGATTAGGTGCGTAGACCTGTCTTACATCTTGTCCTTGCTAGGCTACTTATATAAGAGAGAGAGAGAAGGAGACAATTTAACCCTAGAGCTAGTTTAGTTCGAGGTTAGACTTTAACCCGGGGCTAAAATCCCTAACCTCGACGTTTACATGCCTGCCCGGGGAACGGCTTTGACTAACGCGTTACTACAATGCAAAGAAGTGTGCAAGGTCATGTTTCAAACATAGCTCTACGTGAGAGCAATCTTCGTCGAAACTTCTGTTTGTTTGTTTTTGTTGTTGTTCTTGGTGTTGTTGTTGTTGTTCTTGGTGTTGTTGTTGTTGTTCTTGGTGTTGTTGTTGTTCTTGGTGTTGTTGTTGTTGTTCTTGGTGTTGTTGTTGTTGTTCTTGGTGTTGTTGTTGTTGTTCTTGGTGTTGTTGTTGTTGTTCTTGGTGTTGTTGTTGTTGTTCTTGGTGTTGTTGTTGTTGTTCTTGGTGTTGTTGTTGTTGTTCTTGGTGTTGTTGTTGTTGTTCTTGGTGTTGTTGTTGTTGTTCTTGGTGTTGTTGTTGTTTTTAAATTGTAACTGTTATTGTTATTTTGTAGGACATGGTTTCATAGTTTGGGAAGAAATGTTGTACTATGTTGCACGCCATTAAATTAAACGTGACAGCCTTGTTTGGTTGGAAAAAAGCGGACGACGAGACGTGTTTTGTTCTTCTTGCCGTTGTTGGTGTGGTTGTTTGTTGTTGTTGGTGGTGGTGGTTTTGTTGTTGTTGTTATTAGGCTGATGAGTTCTGTTAGCAGAAATAGATACCCCCCCCCCCCCCCCCCGGCAAAAAAATAGAGAAAGAATAGAAAACAGGCGTGTGGACTAATTTAACTAGTTGTTCAAGCGTGCGTGCGTGCGTGTGTGTGTGTGTGTGTGTGTGTGTGTGTGTGTGTGTGTGTGTGTGTGCGGTGTGTTTTCAGTGCACACAAGATCTTAACCCCACAATCTCACTTCCTGGTGTCACTAGCCAAAGAGCATAATTATACGTTTAGGGCCTAACATGGTCCGTGCTCCACATGGAGGAAAAGAATGTAGCATTTAGTGTCAGAGCAGCAAAGCCACGAGCGTTACGCTGGAGGTGTCGGGGGTGGGGGGGAGGGGGGCATGATGCCCCAGACTGAGTTTTTTTTTTTTAAATTAGACTCAAAGTTCTGCAATTTGGTGCATTTTGGCATGATTTTAAGTGCTTCAGAGGAGGAAACGCCTGCTTTTGAGGAAGACTTTTAGACTCAGACTAAAATCGGTACAACTTGGTGCAATTTGGCATGATTTTAACTGCTCCAGATGAGGAAAAACCCGTCTTGGAGGATGGATGGGTGTTTGGGGGTTTACCGTCCTTTTCCACCACATACGGTTGATATCAAAGACGGCCCGGGGCAACGATGAAAAAGCCAGCACAAATATGATAGGGCCCCCCGCCGGGATACGACCTCACGACCCGAGCATTAGAAGTCCAACGCTCTACCATTCGGCCGCTCCGGCTCCCCACCTGGCTTGGAGGAAAATGTTTACTAATAAGGCTAAAATCTGTGCAGTTTGGTGCATTTTGGCATGAGTTTAAGAGCCTCTGAGGTGGAAACACACTCAGTTGTTTTAGGGGGGGGGGGGGGGGGAGGACAATTTTAAGCTAAAGGTGGCAATCCGCCAAACAGCTGGAAGATTTTTAAGCCCTGTACGTTATTTCGTGCAGGACAAGACGAATGCATTCTGCTCTCCGTTCCGGCCTCACGGGCAATACATGCTTCACGTTCAAAATAGACTACTGGCCAGGCTTACGTCAATAATCTTTTCTCGCTGTTTTCACAGCTTCAAGTTTCACCTGACATAAGCTTTCGCCATAAAACAAGAACCATGCAAAATGTGTCCTTTGTTGTTGTTGACATTGTTGTTGTTTTATAGAGAGAGGGCTAGAGAGAGAGAACTCTCTGAAGCATTTATTTTGCGTGCGTGCGTGCGTGTGTGTATGTGTGTGTGTGTGTGTGTGTGTATGGGGTGGGGGGGGGGGAGTAATTTGTCACGTCAAGTTGATCATGATGTCAGATGCGTTCCGGCTACATTTATGCTCATGTCATGTGCTGTTTATTGTATTTCCCATGCCTCCAAAACGGCCTAAAGAAATAAATCACTTTGATTCATGAATATAGCGGCATTGCTACCACCTATCCTGAAACTGTGCCTGTAATTGCGAACCCGGATGTTCAACCCATCCCACGTTCCATCTTTCCACGTGTCATCACGTCAGTGTGTTTGCAGAGGTCCGGAGTGTAGTGCTGAAGTTAAGTAATATTATGCCACGTACTACACCAACTGTAAATATGGCTCCGTCAACTCGTAGGGAAATCCCCTGAAGAGTAGACGGTTTTGTACGCCCACATCCGGGTCATTCTGAACTGAAACTGATCGCCGGCCTGAGCCACAGTCACGAAATGCATGCAGACCTTTCAGTGTAAACGCGCAGTTCACATTGGGTTTGGACTTGAAGTTAGTGAACACAGCAGCTCAAACTCCAGGCACCGTTCGCTCTGCAGTGCAGGTCTACGTCGCTATGGCATCTTTTCGGCTTGCTGTCCTTGTGTGCACTGTGCTTATCTGTGCAACCGACTCGGCTGCAGTGCTAGACAAGACCCACAGTATGAATCTGTCACTAGTTAACCGGGCGCTCAAAGCATCCAAACTGACTGCTATACCAGACGAATCTGGCACGTCTCGATTCCACGAAAGCCTAGGAGACAGTGAAAGTGTTCCAGCGTACCCAGGGTTTCAAACTTGGCAGACACGTTCTCCTTTTCAACACTGTGGTTATCAGGGCATGTGTAGGTGTACTTCCGAAATAGCAGACTGTTCTAAAAATTACGGTGCACTGACTTTCATTCCGATCCTGCCAGCTGGCATCACGATGCTAAACTTTTCCTGCAACAACGTGACTTCAATCACAGACGATAACTTCTTTCTAAACATCACTGGCTTGGTGGCCCTGGATCTGAGCTATAACGGCCTGTCTTACGCAAACGTCGCGGCGTTTTCGGTTCTGAAGAAGTTGAAATACCTATCTTTAAGCTACAACACTCTGGATTACCCCAACCTGTCGTTTGTTTTCTCCGTCCCTTCTCTCCATCGTCTTGACATTATTGGTGGGAAGCTTGGTCCGGTGCCTTCTGATTTTTTTGCCGGCAGTCCCTTGCCGCATTTGAGATCCCTCATTCTATATTTCAATGAATTCGGACATCTGAACATGTCTGTTTTTACACCCTTGGGTCGCCTCGACCATCTCGGAGTCGGATATTGTGAGATCGAGCACGTTACGCCTGCCTATCTTCCATCTCTTGAACGGTTAATTTTACATTCGAACAGACTATTTGACGTTCCCAAGACTTGCAACGCGACCAAAGGATCACACTTTCCTCGTCTAGATCGGCTGTACCTTGACAACAATTACATCGAATCATTCACTTATGTAGAAGTGTGTCTTCCAAAACTGCGCTATCTCGTTTTGAGCAGAAATCGCTTCCATTACATTTCATCTGGTACTTTTGGCAAAGAAGGACTCCCTCAACTGGAAACACTTTTGATACAACACAACAGTAACAAGATTAAGGTGATCGACGGAAAAGCGTTTTCCAATCCATCTTTGCGACTTCTTTCACTGCTGGGAAACAAACTAAATTTTTCCGACGATGCTGCCGTTCACCCGGATGTGTTTTGGGGCTGCCCAGCTTTGTATGATATTCGACTGAGCCAGAATATCTTCACGGGAGTAAGTGACGTGAAGTTTCACCGCTTGTTTGGGCACCTTCCGTCTTTGCGGACTCTTATCTTGATGCTCACTGAAATGCTAGAAATCACCACCGACACGTTTAGAGGCATGGTCGGCATTGAGATCCTGTACTTGTCGCAGAATTCCCTGCTGGAGATTCCTGACCGTGCGTTTGACCATTTCACCAACTTGAGTATTCTGAAACTGCAAAACAATCGGTTGTCCCGCATTGAAGAAGGCACGTTTAGTGAAAGCACGCGTAGCCGCCTCACTTCCCTGGACATTAGCGAGAACCCTTTCCAATGCTCCTGTGACATCATGTGGTTTAGAAACTGGCTTAGAACCCAGCCCGGACTGTTCCCTGAAGCAAATAATGGGTACCGCTGTAGCAACCTAGGAGGAGTCAGCATCACGTCCTATGACTTGAACGAACAGGCGTGCCTGCTGAACCACGAGGTCTACGTCTTTATGACGGTCAGCCTGACCTTGTTGCTCCTCTTCCTGTCGCTGCTGGTCCTTGTCTACCGTTACCGCTGGAACCTTCGTCTCCTGCTGTACGAGACGTCAGCAGGCAGAACCGACCGCCGGCGACATTACCTGATGGGCGACCACTTCGTGTACGACCTCTTTGTGTCCTACGCCGCAGAAGACCAAGACTGGGTCACCGAGATTCTCGTGCCGGAGCTTGAAGGTCGGATGGGTCTGAGACTGTGTCTGCATCACCGCGACTTCATACCTGGCGAGCCGATCCTTCACAGCATCGCCTGCAGCGTGGAGGCCAGCAAGAAAATGATGATGCTCTTCTCCAGCAGTTTCGCCCAAAGCGAGTGGTGTCAGTTCGAACTCTCGCTGTGTCTGAGATACGCCATGGACCACGACGATCTGCCCTTGGTCGTCTGTCTTCAGGAGCTGTCGTCACGTGATGTTACCGCCGCCATGTTGGCCGTTATCAAGACGACAGTGTACATCCAATGGGAGGACGAGGAAGACGCCCGAATCTCGTTTTGGGATCGCCTTTCCATCGCCTTGGGCGAAATTATGAATTCTTGGACAGTTTAAACGGTCCAAAGGAGGTATTTCAATCAAAACTATCGCGGGGAAGGCAAAGTATTTGAGACCGGAGTGTGGGCTCAGTTATGATTTCTGATGCTACTAATTCATATTAAACTGATAAGAAAGTCAACGGCCGGTATAACTGAAGAGGCTAATGCTATCATTTTTTAATGCTCACAGATCGTTCTGATCTGTTTTTGTGATATTTATCATCACACCACTTAGACACGTGGGTCCGTATGTAAAACTCGAGGTTACTTTAACCCACGGCTACGGGCCTAGCCCAGACTAGGACAAAAGAAACCCCAAAACAAAATTAAATTTTAAAAAAGGTAGCGAAGAAAGGTAGGAAAAAATCCTTCTCTAACGTCTTAGGCACCATGGTGGAATGGACCCGCTTCCTGGTTTAAAAAAAAATTACCCTAGAGCTAGTTTAGTTTGAGGTTAAAATCATTAACCTCGACTTTTTCAGGCGGGCCCTGGACACTGACAGCGTCTGTAATGCTTGCACTGAGCTAACAGCAGCGTGCTCGATGACGCGGCGACCACACTGAGCGTTCCAGTAGTGCAACAACAGGCGTAGAATTTGAATGTTCGACCCGCTCGCGCAAAGTGTTAACAACATTTGTACTCACCATCAGAATAGAGTATTTTGAGCGCACAGGCGCACTTACGAGTGAAACGTATAAGTTGGCTTAACGAAGATGGAGCTAGCCCATTCAAGACTAAAGCCTGCCAGTCTTGTTTGAAACCTCAGTTGCATGCAGGCCCCTCGACGCCTCTTTGTATGGCAAAGTCACACAATAACAATGTCTTTACTAGGGTGTAGCAGAGTAATGGTGTAGTAAGTGGGGTGTAGTGGTGTAGCAAGTGGGGTGTAGTGGTGTAGCAAGTGGGGTGTAGTGGTGTAGTAAGTGGGGTGTAGTGGTGTAGTAAGTGGGGTGTAGTGGTGTAGCAAGTGGGGTGTAGTGGTGTAGTATGTGGGGTGTAGCAAGTGGGGTGTAGTGGTGTAGTAAGTGGGGTGTAGTGGTGTAGTAAGTGGGGTGTAGTGGTGTAGTAAGTGGCGTGTAGCAACACATTTTTATATATGAGTCTTGGCCCGGTCATCACCGTGTTCGCATGGTGTCTGTGCTAGAATCGATTTAATTAATTCAAAGTACACCTGATCCACTAAGCCACATGCCCTTACATGTGTGTATAATATTGACATGAAACGATTTCGTTGGCTGAACGTGGCGCAGTTATACAAACTGTCGACTACCGTTGGATCAGTTCAGTGTTCTGAATATAA
>JACVVK020000001.1:4030000-4195000 GCA_018292915.2 Batillaria attramentaria | reverse complement strand
AGCACCCAGCACTGATTACAAATTACACCGCTACCAGGCTCACAAGGACACTGCTCATAGACTAGGGCATCAATAACATCGTGTATTTGCTCGCCCCCCCCCCCCCCCCATCACTCCCGTGTTTTTTTGGTTTTTCCCCCTTTTTTTCTTTCTTTCTTTTTATACGATCACAGTCCCTCATCGATGTTTCTCCATTCAATCAAAAGTTTCTCAACATTTCAGAATGTCTGCCAACCACCTCCTCACTACATGATCCATGGCGGATGCTACTAACGCTAGCAGCAGCGGTCCAGACATGGGGGATGACCCTCTGCCAGAGGACGGTGGTCCCAGTACCAGTGCAGCGGCAGCAGGTATTGCCATCAAGAAGAAACAGCGTGTGAACGGGGACAAGTTGTGTCGCGTGTGCGGCGACAGGGCATTGGCTCATAACTTCGACGTCATTACTTGTGAATCGTGCAAAGCCTTCTTTCGGAGAAATGCACTGAAGAATAAGGTACTTGTCCATGACCTGCAAGGGTAGCACTGATTAGATGCATTTTAATTGACGGAAAAGCGTATCGGTAAAATTAACAACACCAAACTGGGATTTCCTAAAAATGAACAGATTACAAGATGTGGTGGGAGGCTTTACCTCTGCGAGGCCAAGGCCTACTGCCGTTCTGACTATAAGCAATGGCCTTTTCTTTATCCCCTCCATGGTGAATGTATTATATTATTTTATATATAATTACAATGTGTGTGTGTGTGTGTGTGTGTGTGTGTGTGTGTGTGTGTGTGTGTGTGTGTGTGTGTGTGTGTGTCCCAGATCAAGCCGTGTGCGTTTAACGGGAACTGTGACGTCAACATAGAGACACGGCGTTTCTGTCCCCACTGTCGGTTACAGAGGTGTCTGAACAGCGGGATGAAATCGGACATGATTCTTGGTGAGTATGCGACCGTGAAAAACTAAGAAAACTTAAAAATCCTTTCTTGTCTCATGACAGGGCCTTTTTCACCGCAATGATACCGAGGGAAAATGTATGTCATCCTATTGTATTGTTGTACTGTATTGTTTGCAGCTTCTGACCGTAGTAAATCACAACTGAACAAGAAACTCCCCTTTGAAATCCCAACTCTCTGTCCATAGGATCAGACGAAAGGAAAGCACGTCTTGAGAAGATGGCGGAGAACCGACGGAAAAGACAGCAAGGCGTTACGCAGGGTGATCGTCAGACTCCAGCCTTCACCAGTCATTTGGTGACATCCGCCACTTCCGGCTCAGTGAGGTCAAGGTCAGGATCCGGGACAATTTCAGGTTCAGGGTCGGAGGATCAGGCAGAACAAAATGCAGGAGTTTCACACAATGACAGTAAACAGGATGCTAGCACAAGCGGCATACTCGGCGGGCATGAAGAAATGACCGAACACTTTCAGTACACTGGACTCCAAGACGTTTTCTTGCAGTGTGCCGTCGGTGACTACCCTGACAGAAAAGAGACGACCTTCCAGCATGTGCCACGTGAGCAGCTGCCCTCTGACCTCCACATGTACTGGAACCTCACCGACGAGGAGCGAGCGACTCTCGCGGAACTGACGTCAGCTTACCAAGACACCGTCCTCAAGCCTCCGCAGAGTAAAGTTGGCGGCTGCCCTAACACTGTCAACAACATAATGGCCCGGTGCAGTCGCTACCCTCAGGACATTGTCAACTTCGTGAAAAGATTCAAAGACTTCCGGCTTCTCAGCGTTGAAGATCAGGTGGCTGTCATGAAAGGTGCCTCGTTCCGCACCTTCCTCGTCAAACTCGCGGCCAATTACATCCTCGAGAGAGACGCGTGGATTAAAGACGACGGGTACCTCACCGTGACCGATTTCGCCCAGGCTTCAGGCGCGCACGCTCACAGGGTGTACGTACTGGCCAGCTTCTCCTCCTCCTTGAAGCAAATCCTTCGCAGCGACCCCACAGCTTTGGCGCTGCTGCAGTGCATCACGCTGTTCGACCCTCGTGACGCCAACATCAGCGACCGGCAGCTGGTTAACTCTCTGGCCGACAAGTACAACCTGCTGTTGAAGCACCACATGGAGTCGCAGTTCTCCTACCTGTACGCGGCCCACTACCTGGACGCCGTCCGACAGAAGCTGGAGGAGATGCAAGGCGTGACTGACGTGGTCCAGGCCATGTTCGTGGACTGGGTCGACCTCCTGGAGCCTTTGATGCGAGAAGTGTTGAATTTAGGTTGAAAGACTAGTGCATGTAGTCTATGCTTACAGTTTTTATACGCAACCATTTTGCGAGACTGACGTCCCTTTAAACTGTATTGAGCTGCACTGCGTGTGGGATATATCTAAACGCCGCAGTTCTTTGCAATGGTCGTGTTACTATGCTGTCTCGGTTGATTCTGTTGTTTTTATTTTAAAATTAAAGTCACGTGTCTTTGTCAAAAACTGATTGTACTTGGTAAATGTACAGTGTATGCATGTGCGTGCGTGCGTGCGTGTGTGTGTGTGAGAGAGAGAGAGAGAGAGAGAGATTTTTGCTGAGTCCACAGATCTTTGACGATACACCCAACTTTTTTATGTTCATGAACAAAGCACTCATTTCTCAATCACTCCTCTCAAAGAACTTTATTGTAATTCATGCAATGCTTGCAGTAGTGCAAAACCAGTGGATGTAGCAATGCTTTCTTGTGAATTAGAAAACAAAAACTCAATGAAAAGTCAATGACAATCAATGCACAGCCTGGAAAGCATTCCCAACCAACAGATGTCACCCACCACAAGAAAACACTGACAAACACACAAGCGATACATTCAAACACATAAGCTGGATTCTGCAGGGAACAAACGCTTTACAGGCCATTACAAAGATGATGGTCCAATCTGACGGAAGAAAGAAAGAACAACCAAAAATACTTCTGAACTCCATTCAAACTAAGAGGTAAGATTTCAAAATGTCCTTTACAGTACACACTCACTGTCAGCTGATGAAGGGCATTCAGCAGAATGCGTGTGTCTTCAGGTGTTGCCGAAAGCAGGTTGGGGAATTGCTGAGGGAATAAAAGACTTAAACCTAAGCCAAGGTGCAGAGGCACTGCCCTGCTGGAGGACCATGGAGGCAACGCCCCACTTTAGAAAACAAATTTTAGTATATTTACAGGCATTTAGCAGCCTCTCCTAACACCCACAAAGTAAAATACTGCCTTGGTACTGACATGCAAGTCTTCAAACATAAGTTAGGCTGTCCCATATGGCATTATATGTACCATGATACAGTATATGACTGTGTGTAACCTCCCCCCCCCCCACCCCTTTCCTTTGGCTGAAACTTAGATTTTGGGGGGCTGATAGGATAGGAAATTTGGCTGAAAATTGTCAACTGACTGAAAATTCCCCAGCCTGCAAGAGGATCATGCTTGGTCATGGCTGATACATGGTACAGTTGACAACCAAGTACATGTACAGCTTACAATCAAGTACATGAAACAATCATTCATCTTTCTTTCACTGATAACAGATAGAGGATTTGAAGGCAAGGGACCGTCACCGAGATTTCTACGTACAGAGTGAGTGAACATGGCTGCCTTCAACATCTTCAAAAAGGGCCTAACCACCATGGAGTTAGCAAGTGGTTAGGCAGTTCTTCTCAGACAACAGTAGAGATAGGTTCCTCTGGATTTGGAGGAACAGGAAAGGGGAAGGGACGAGCCTGGGATCGGGGTGGACAAGGAACGGGGTGTTGGCACGAGACCACCGTAACAATTAACCCACAGGAAAAAGTCTTCAGAAAGTGGTCTGTCAAAGGTAAACGGTTTGTACAATTCTGGTTTCTGGGACTGTAAAAATGGAGCGTGCACATAATCACGAACCCCCATCCGATGTTCTAAAAAATTCAATGAAAAAGTGGGAAAACAAAGAATTTTTCATCACCGCGACCGCTAACTTGCTTCATCACTATTGGATTTACCTTAACCAAGTAAAGTGCACTGATGTGGATGGTGGGTGAAATCATGCACTATATCGTATGATACTGGACGAAAGTCCATAATGATTCATGTACAGTGGCAAATTACTTTCAGTGAAAGTTTTCTTCTTTTCTGACAAGGTCCGCAATAAATAATCAATCACGAATAGACAGCGAGACAGAGTGGAAGGTAAGACATGGCGGCATAATTTTCAACATCACAGAAAGACACTCACAGGTATTTTTAATGCCTCTTCACTTCAATATCCATCTGGTTAACCCATTTCTGACCAAGTCACGTAAGTACTGTGCCTGTCTGCCGAGAAAAAACAAAATCTGACCGCAGCACGAGGACCATGTGCCCCTGGTAACCCGCACCAGCTGCCCACAGCACTAGGGCCTTGAGACACAGACTGTACTGTTTGTTTTCACTCCTATGTCCAAAACTGCAGCTGGTAATCGGATCCCAGGGCCTTCTTGCTGTGGGCGGCTAGTACTAAACTGGGATGAGTGCCTCATATGTCATACTGCAGTCAATTTAATCTGTTCATTGGCATGAGCTCTAGCATACATGTTCTGGGATTAGTTGAATGAACCCCACTCCTATCCTCACCAGAAAGTTTTAGTGAAGTATGTCTCCTGAGTGTGATGTAATGCTGATAAAAAAATCTGTATGATTACATTTAAATTTAGTGGATTACTTCTGAATGAGTGACTCCCAAAGTTTAAAAAAAATGCAACTATGTCATTGGTGAGCTTCCCAAAGCTCTGTAAGTTTGAACAGCCGAGTGTCCACTGGCCTATCCAACAGGGGATGCTGGCATGTCTGTTTACAGGTCATGCCGGCGTGCTGCCAAGCAGCTTGGTAGACTGTCTTGCAGCGTGCGGGCGGTGTACACGTACTCACATGAAATCGGAAACAGGAGGGTCTGTCTTTTCTCAACCTCCAAGAGCATATATATATATATATATATACATGTAGCTGATGTAGACTGAAGTTGTGCGTGTGGAAGCGTCGCTAGCTGCATGGCAGACACCGGATGTTGGGCGGAATTTGGGTGGAGCCGTGTCATGGACATCTAGTAATGCTCAGATGGCACCCTCTAATGAGTTCTTCAACGCTGTTTGTAGGCCAGTGGACACCGACCTTAATACATGTATTACCAATGAACCCATGTGGTTTGTATCACCTGGCTGAGAACTGTATTTACTGCAGACTGAAACTGCCAAACGCTTGGTACCCCGATGATATAACCGACAAGAAGAAGTACACTTTGGCTTGTCTCTTAAAAAATTTGATTCATGTTTTATTCTATTTTCTGAGTACGATCTAGTTCTCTTTCAATGCAACTGTGTGCTTTTGTTCCCATGCCCACAGTAATCTCTGTGTGTGTGTGTGTGTGTGTGTGTGTGTGTCACCGAGTGTGTGTGTGTCACCGAGGGTGTGTGGGCGCAAGGGCTGGAGCAGAACAGACAGTTGAGGTAAGACCGGCCGACAAAAACTGTGCTACCCTTAGAAAATCACTATGCAGAATGCTTTCAATCTAAATAATCATGATTACATGGATAGTGTGAACTAAAGCGCGTAAAGCGCGTACAGGTGCAGCAGCCCTACTGCTCTTGCGAAACTTTTAGTACATGACAGAACTACACTTATAACTAAACACAAGCACAAGTACATGTACAGAATAAAAGCACAAAGGTGTGAAACATTGCTCTACGTGAAATCTAAACCAGCTCCAATATTGCAGCCATTTCACAAAATTAAGCGGGTTTTGTGAACTAATGAGTGTACATGCTTCCTGATACAGGCAAAGAAGAAAGCAAAGAAAGCCAAAACTAACATTTATATAAGCAAAATAAAAACAATTTTTGTTGTTTTGTCACATTCAAGCAATGAACATACTAATTCTAATCTATTCTGACTGGATTCTATAGAAGAAAAAAAAAATCCACCCTTACTCAAGGTCAGGTATCAGTTACAGTGATGTCACAAATGGCAGTGAATCGAAACATTTTTTAAGAACATTCTGACTACAGAAAATATATCCCTAATCGACGTTGCCTTGGAATGTTGGCGAAACTCAATTTTAAGATTAGCTCAGGAGAAGCAGAGACAGTGTGTCATCCTGAGGCATTCGCAAGACTGAGTTGCACCAAAATTCCATGACGACGACGACGAAATTTCACTGGTCAGGACTGAGACCCAGTGAACAGTGAACAACTGTTGCCTGGATCAGGGACCTTGTATGACCAGAGAGTGAGATATTGCTACTACATGCATATTGTACGGTTAAATCTGCATTTAGCACAACCTGCAGGCTCTTGGGTTCAAACCGCTCCTCAACAGAATTCTCCGATGTTTGTTTCTTTTCACTGCACTGTCACCACAACGTGAGCCAAAGTTTTGAAAGCACATCTGAAACCGTTTCTCAGTACTTGTTAATGCCAAACAGCCTCACTCCGTGAAGCTGCGGTAATTTTGGAATGATGTTGAGAGCTAAAACACTGGCGTTCAGCATGAAATGCAGCTTGTCGTAGCGCGAATAAAAGCTTGCCAGGAAAAACCTGAAAGACAAACATCATATTATATTACTAAGTAATTTGAAACACAAACTTACCACTGCAGCCAGGGCACAAGACAATACAAAATGAAATGATTTTAACTGAAAAGAAACATGAGCTGTATGTGACTGAATACTTATCCAGAATCGTATGTGCTGGATTGTTTCCTGACCCCCGATCCCAAACTGAACCCCTATCAACTTAACTTCCTATGGTATAGCATAGGTATAAGCACCATGCGTCGTCTGAACAGTTTTTTTTTTTAACTGACTGGAGTGTTGGGGCTGAAGGTTAAAATCCCCACAGGGCCAACATCTGTGCTAGAGCGCCATGAGCATGTTAAGTATACATTTCACTAAATTTAATTCCTCAATTAACAGCTACATATATATACACACAAAGGCATTTTCAATTATTCCAATTAAAGCAGAATCTGGCAGGATGCACATCTCCCACCATGCGAAAAACGCGTTTTGCACAGACGCTGCCACTACTGTCAGTGGTCTTCTGAAAGTGTATGTCAGAGTTTTGTTAACTTGAAATGTTGCTAATGACCATGTGCGAGCTGCAATGAGACCATAGCTATACAGAAGCGTGTCACTTCATTAACTAGTGTGGGCAGCAGGCGCACGCTTTGGCTTGTGCCTTAGCAACGTAAGCCCCAAAATGGTTCATATTTTGCACACATCTCATCTTGTCACCGTTATAAGCCTAGGTCAGTCTGTGCACTTAAAAAACCTGCTGGATGTATCTTTAAGATCTGATGGAAAACAATCACACAGCTTTACAGAACCAACCAGTTGGCTGTATGAATAGCCTGCAGTAAAGCAGTCACCAGCAAAAAGGAAGGTGACTGGTTTATCAAACAAACCATCTTGGCGACAACACTTACAGCAAGAGAAGATTAAGAGACTTACAGAACTATTGGCACTGTTGTGAGGAACTTCTTTGTGGCTGTGAACTGTTTGCCATAGTCGATCTGTTCCCACTGTGTCTCTGTGCGTGCTTCTCCTTGATCAGGCGTTTCCCAGGGTGTGCCTTTAGTTACATGCAGCATCACAAACATCACCTGTGAGGAAAAGACAAAAAAAAATTGCACTATAACAGCATTCAATTTCAAAACAGGAATGCGATTATTATTGTTTAGAGTAGGGGTACTGAATGGGATGCGCAATAATGAGGTTGCAAGTAAATCTCAGTGTTGTTGCCAGCCAAAGAAGGCAATAGGTCAGTTGGACCTGGCTTGAAGAAAACAATAGGTCCAATTGTCCTGGCTGGAAAAAAACAATAGGTGCAAACCCACGGTGCAAACTGACTTCAGCAGAGTGTTCAGTACTAGTTTGGAAAGTAGGTTTTCACATGACTTTCAGCCCCCCCCCCCCCCCCCCCCCCCCATTTTGGAACAGCTACCTAATCGTTTTGCAGCACCAGCCACGGATACAATTTAAACCAGTCATCAGAGACGTGGCGGGTGTACGTGGGCTTTGGCTCAGCCAGGGAAGAATTCGCATCAGCACCCGTGGCACTCTTCGGGGGAAATGCACTGTCGGTAAACTGAGACTGAGAGTCAGAATCACTTACTGCCACTGGCACTTCATACCTAAAGTTAAAGGCTGTTGCAGACTTCGTCCGCTTTGTACAAATTTCTTTCGGTCAGTTGACTGCCTCCACGCAAAAACAATAGGACATTTGACCGGACAGGGGTCAGTGCAATGGGTCAAATCGGAGATGAATCAGTCAGAGACCTGAGACCGGGGCCTCACAACAACACTGAAATCTGTATCTGACAATGGATGCAGAGTGCTCTGTGGCTATGCATCTGCAAAAGCTTTCCCTTATTGTGTGTGTGTGCTTGCAGCTGAAGGTAAGAGAGTGGGGAAAAATGTTCAAAAAGGACAGCCACATTTCATACTCACAATATCATGCACAACATTGGTGAGCGTCCACGCGACGGCAACGCTGAAAAAAGGCACTGACAGGATGAAGAGATGGGCAATGAAGATAAGGAGGAGGTAGGTGATCCAGATCCCTTTGCTGTTGAAGATGGAGTGGGTTGGATTGTTGTCACTGTGGGCCACGCCAACATTCATTCTGACTTCTGTTGTGTGTCTCCGTCACCTGATTTTCATGCTATTTCAGCTTCTTTCTGTAACAAACATCCGCAGACAAGAAATGTAATTAAACAGCTCACTTGCATATATCTATGTAATCCTGCATCTCTCAAAGTCTCTGAACCTGAAAAATCTCTCTCAGTCTCTGCAGCTGTTTGCCTCATTTAGATCTGTATTCCTTTCCCAGAATGCTGCATCCCTGAACATCACAACAGAATACACCTCTAAATCTGTTTTCCTATACCGCTACCCGGCACCTTATTACCAATAAATGTGCGTGACTGAGTTCGCATGCAAATCCTTCTCGTTCTACAACCTACTGCAGAGCCCGTGTTAGTGTGTATGAACTCCGAGTCCCAAGGAGTTCAGTAGATCACCTAAAATTCCTTTCCGCAGAGGACAAATGTCCTTTACAAGTTTTTGTCTTGTGCGTGGCACAAAACTGCCCAATTTGAGTCCTACGGGGTGTGGGCCCCTTTGTCACGGGCACGATATCAATTCAAAAAGGCTATCAATACTAGTACATTACTAGTGATAGTGACACAGTTACCGGATAACTGGTTTCTTCCTTACGCGTGGTAACTGTTGCGTGCAACCTTGCGCGCATTGCATAATCCTAAGATAATTACAGCAAGAAATGCATACTGAACAATGGCTGTGCAAAGATGCAACCTTCCAAAGGAATTTCAAGACAAACCAAAAGACGTAAGGCACTGTCTCCTTCGAATGTGTAGATGTGATACTCGACAATGTAGAAATCGAAGAACGAAGCACCGGATGTTGATCGTCGCTGGGGTAAATTAAAAGTGTGAACATTTTAAAGAAAATATATAAAGCAAAAAGCCGCTCTTGAATTATGAACTACATTTTGATAGCAATACAGAGCATATATATTAAGTACAAGGTTTTGTTTATTTGAAGATTTGATGTCCATGACCGTTTTCGTGCACATTCCGGTTTAGCAATTTGCGTTCTATGGCGGGAGTGATGGAGGCTCTACCAGCCTCAACCGTTCGTCTTTTGGGAAGCACCCAAGTGATAACGTCTGTTTTCAGCGTTGTCAAAGAGCTTTTTGAAAATTCTTTGGATGCGGGTGCAACGTCCGTGGAAGTGAAGTTGGTGAGACTGTATTTAATTTGAAAAGTGTTCGTGAAACGATGCCGTCTGCTTCCGTGATGGTCAGCTAGGGGCGTTTCATTTGGACCCCGCAAGAGTCTTCCCTCTTTATCAGTTTATGTGTATTATGCGCCACCGAAATTCACAACAAGAAAACAACCAAAAGCAATGTCCCAATTTGGTTAAGGGGGGGGGGGGGTAGCTACCTGATAAAGAAGTGACCAAACCTGAAGGGCCATGATGTTTAAAGTGCACTCTCAGCTTTACACAACACTCAAGTAACCAATGGTTACCATGCATGGTGGGACTAGCAGAACTTGACAAGCAGCCTGATAGTACATTGTCATTGGTGGATAATAATAATCTTCCTTCTTGTACTAATGGTTTGGAAAGTACCGGCCCCCGTTATTCAGTGGTTAGCACTTCGGACCATGGACCTAGGGTACGGGCTCGCATGTAAACTATTTCTAAAGTGGTTTTGTCTTTTTCTCGCTAGCTGAGCACAACAGAATGTCAGGTTAATGTAAGAAAATTGGTGGTATACCTAAGGTCTTTGATGACGTTCACCAGCTGAACTGGATGTTAAAAAAAAAAAAAAAAAAAAAGCGCAGTGGCACTTAATTGAGAGAACCGCTAGGCCCTACGACACATGTACATGATGCACTTTCAAATTGAACATTTTCAATCAACATTCGCATGCTCTGTGGCAAGTTAGAGTAAAATGGAGCATTACTCTGCAGTGTCCGTTACTTCCTTGACTTGTATTGATATAAAATTTGTCCAGCCACCAAAATGATGTTCAGGTTTCCAGCATTTTTCGTTCGGAGCAAACCCTGAACCGTGGAGAGAAAAATGAGAGGGTTGCCTGGACTAGGTCGGCTCCTATCCAGAGTGGGCGTGCTACGGGCCCAGTGGGCATTACCACACACTGACACAGCTGAGACTCTCCCACTTCACGGGTGTGACTTTTGGCGTGCTTCCCTTGTTCGGACACATTTCAAGATGTGGATGATTACATGGGTGGCACCGCAGGTGTCGTAGTTACCGGGCCTGGTTAACACCGGGATATTTTTTACGGGAACTCAGGGATGGATTTACTCAAATATGCCAATGAGACATTGTCTCCTTGACCAGTCATTTTTATGAGACATTTTCATTTTCTATGAGACAATCAAGTTCACCCGCATCACTCTGTCACATGTCTGTGCCGAGAGCCTGTTCCTAAGTGCAGTGACGTTCAGGTTCTGAACGGAAAAGGACCTCTCGATCGCAGAACTGAGAATATTTTTTGCAACTCTTTCGAGCGAGAGTTCCTGGCAGCGCGCGCGGCGAGTGGGATAAGTAAGCCTCATCACTAAAATTAGATTAGTGTAACAGACTCTATGACTGACACAGACAGCGCATCTCTGCTTTGCGTTGTCAAGTGCGCTTGTGATGTCATGTTCCTGCGACATATCGTCGTTCACACGGAAAAATTGCGGAAGTCAATTTTCCTCACTTTTCAGGAGAAGCAAAAAACTGATTTATTTGAGTATTTATCATCATATCACAAAGAAATTTTACTGGACGATTCATAATCGTTTCTTCTATTTGGTTAGTCAAGTTTAGTTATCATAGAGAATTGCATTTTGAAGAAAAATAGGAATTTAAGCGACTTTGGCGATTTTTTTGTGTACGAGTTCCAACCAAAATACCGACTTACGCAATTTTGCAGGTTGATTTACGCAGTTTTACCAAAAATATAAAGCGTGGTCGGTGTCGGCAATTTTTCACTGGCAATTACGCAATTTTTTTCCAAACTAAAATCACAACAACATCTTCGGCAATTTTTCACTGGCAGTTACGCAATTTTCTCCAAACTAAAATCACAACAAAATCTTCGGCAATTTTTCACTGGCAATTACGCAATTTTCTCCAAACTAAAATCACAACAAAATCTTCGGCAATATTTCACTGGCAATTACGCAGTTTTCTCCAAACTAAAATCACAACAAAGTCTTCGGCAATATTTCACTGGCAGTTACCCAGTTTATTCCAAATCAAAATCACAACAAAATCTTCGGCAATTTTTCACTGACATTTACGCAATTTTCTCCAAACTAAAATCACAACAAAATCTTCGGCAAATTTTCTCCTGCCAGTGACGCAATTCTGTCAAAACCCAAATCACCACAAATCCTTGTGTCTTCGACATTAAATTTTCAATAGAAAGCAAAAACAGTGTTACTGCTTTGACCGATCTAATCAATCAATTTTTCCACACAAGCAAGTTCTTTGTTCTGGATATTCTCAGATCGAGAGCTGAAGGATTATGGATAATTATATCTAAGAAGAATAAAAAGTCCTCTGTGTTTTGTCAGAATTATAAGGTCGTAAACCTATCGCAACTCCGTATTTTGATGTAGAAGTGATCATTAGAAATCCGCATGCGCAGTCGATTTCGGAAGTTTTTAAACTGCTGGTACGTTTTGTTAGATTGTTTCTCTACAGAGCAACAACTTTATGGGATGGGGCAGATTTCGCTGCGCGCAGGCGCAAGTTTCAGTGATAAAAATCAATGTTATGACGTTTCTCCAGAAAATACCTACCGTCAGCAGAGTGACGTAACGAAATCTGCGTCATAGACACCTTACGTGCACACTATGCTACTGCGCTCTTTTTGGCGGGAGTTGTGCGACGTGTGTGTGTGTGTGTGTGTGTGTGTGTGTGTGTGTGTGTGTGTGTGTGTGTGTGTGTGTGTGTGTGTACTGATGTAATGATGGTTATCGCCTAAACCACCCCGTGAAATGGCTTTTTTACTTTGAGATGAAATGAGTAGTCAGAATTAAGCTCCTGGCACCTTTTTCTCCTGCCGCATTTTTAGAAGAGTTACGGCTATTTAATCTAAAGAAACTGGTCATGAAACGTTTTCGTACGAACAATAACAACAACAAAACGTTCAAATGGCTTCATTAGCTAGAATTTGGAAGTTCATCCAGTTATACTGGACGGGTTTGCAGCACAGCTCTGTAGCTATGGCAGATTTTGCGTAAAAAGAAATTCTGAGGTGGGGGTGGATGCGTACAAGGCTGTATAATTATCTGTGACTCGAAAAGACCCCATCAAATTACTCATCATCCAAGCATTGAGTAGTACCGTTTGGATCTAAAAGACATCTGATTCATCGCATCAGTACACTCAAATAAAAGACTCTTGATCCGCTACGCTCTAAATTATAACGTCCTAGTCTCTCTCCATGCTTTAGTCCCTTGTTGCCTACGCCTTTATATTATCCTCGTGAAACACTGTACGCTGTGAAAAATTCACGACTTTCAGAGATCTCCCGAATAAGCTTATCAGTTGTTCAGGCTACAGCAAAGACAGTAAAACATCAGATCTATCGTCTTTGGCTGCAATTACTTGCTTCAGAATTATTGCATCATTGATTATATGTGCACCGTCCATGCATACAAGTGTTAAATTGTTGTGAGGTCGTCTGGATTAACACGAACTTCAAATCATTAATTTTGTGCTTAGTCTGTCATTAGCTGCCAGAAGAATGGAAAGTAACTCCTCAGTCTGTCGCTGACTTACAAAAGACGTGCTCAAGAATGGTTACGCTCAAAAACAAAGTCAGCACGCGCAGGTCGAGTCCATGCAGATCTGGGACATGCACATACAAGTAGGTCAGCTGAAGCCTACATCCAGTCATAAGATCGCGCAACCTAGCTCACCTCGTATCAATAGACAAATCCTGTCGCGGGAAAAACCGGCAAGCAGAAATACGGTTTTGAGATTATTTTGCAAACATTACTGGGTACCGTTCACAGCGTGTAGACAGAGTAAGTTACACGCTTCTCAGTCCAGTATGGGGAATAATACAATGACACGGTAACTTCCAGATCTAGCCTGCCCGAAAACCTGAAAAGCAGGACTGACACAATGATTGATTCTCTTGATTTTTTTTTTTTTCTTCCATATGGGGAAAAAAATTCAAGCGTAAAGTCGCTACCATTTTGATTTTGTGTTTCTGTGAAATTAATGCACGAAAAAGATATTAGCATTCCCCCAGAAGATGTGCGTAGTTAGTTACGCCATCACAAACAATTCAGCTGGAAAATCCGGTCGGTACCTAGCTTCGACTCATTCAAAATAATCATTTGAATGTCATGCAGCCGGCAGTACGTTCATTCACACACACACACACACACACACACACACACACACACACACACACACACACACACACACACACACACACACACATTTACTTACGCAATTTTTCACAAGTACTGAAAACGATAAAGACTTCCGCAATTTTTCAACGACATACGCAACTTTCCCGTGCAAATTTATCTATGAAGACTTCGGCATTTTTCCCGCGATCGACTTACGCAACTTTTCCATTGTAATTCTTTCATGTAGACTTACGCACTTTTCCTGGAGAAGACATCCGCAGTTTTACCGCGTAAAATTGTTGTGTATAATTTCCGCAAATTTGCACATTTTCAAACGCTGTTTTGACCCATTTCCGAGCTTCAAACGTAGAAAAGGACGTCACCAATCGATCCGCGACCCCAAAATTAGGTCAGTAGGATATAAATCTCAAAATCGTCCAAAATCGACTTCCGCAATTTTTCAGTGTGAACGACGATATGACGCATTTTGCGAAATTTCTATGCGACATTTTATCAAAATATGAGACATAGTCGCACGACGCGCGAGAAAATCGATCCCTGGGAACTTGAGGAAGTGTGGAATGTGGCCATGTCATGCACACCCACATTGACCTCGGTAGCATCATCATGCCACCATCATGATCTTGCATTTATTATGAAACAGCTTCCGCCCATGACTTAAAAGGAGTGCCACTGGAGCTGATGAAGAGCTGGTGCGTCAGAAGGAAAAAAGTCAAAAATATAAATTTATGAATTAAGCAATTTATAAAAATCAAATAAAAAAGGTTTGCTACGTGGTAACTCTGTCTTCAGAAGGAGATTAAAACTAGTGAGTATGCATGCTGACATTGCATTGTTTATAAATTATGTGCGTACTTGTTTGTAATCCAGGAGAACTATGGACTGGAGAAGATTGAGGTGAGGGACAATGGGAGTGGAATCCGAGCAGAGGACATTCCAGTGTTTGCCAAGCGTCATTACACCTCCAAGATAAAATGTCATGCTGACCTGGAGTCACTGACAACATACGGCTTTCGAGGAGAAGCATTGGGTAAACATATAGATAGATCTATACAACTGATAATTTTCAGAAGCTTGGGATGGGATCCGTCTTCATCGTGCAGATTGTATATTATTTATTTTATTGAATAGTATTTTTATTAAGTGTTCCCTGCGATTCGAAAACACACGGGTCCTTGGGACCCTCTCTCCGTTTTTGACAATTTGAGGGTCCTTTTGTAAATTTGGAGGGTCCATACATCAGTTTCTGTGTGTTGCGCACAATGGCTGAGCGGAAATGCGATGCTGCAAGTGTCCGCTGCTAGTCTATGCCTTTTTGTTCATCGGGCTTTGAGGAGGGAGTTGGAAAAATATTGTTTATCATGGTGAGACCAAAAACGTGCGTCCCCTGTGACGTGCAGTTCTCAGATTTGTGCAATTCAAAAGGTTTGTGCGTACAAATTTGCACACCTGTGCGTAATCAGGAACACTGGTTCCACAGAGGTACAGCTGATATTTAAATTATAGGTTTAAATACAGATCAATAGATCTAGAGATTTCTATGCTTTGTAATCTTTGAATAACATTTTTTTTTTTTTTTAATCCATGTCCACAAAACTGGAATTATCAGGACATTAGGTCTTGAAAGTTTAAATTATGTTTCTTAGGATCTTACTAACTGACTTGCTTTCTTTTTCATTTCAGCATCCCTGTGTTCAGTGTCAGAAGTGTTCGTAACAACAAAAACAGCTGCTCAGGATGTAGGCTATACTTACAGCCTGTCTGACCAGGGTGATGTCAAAAGTACAACTCCTTCCCCCCTTCCACAAGGTATGACAGTGATATAATATAAAACTGTGGTTGATACCTCAGCATTTTTACTGTGGATCATGCAAATCAGCTGCGGTAAACTGAGCCACACAGATTACTTTACAAGGTTTTGATAGGGAATTACGAATAAATTGTATTGGTGATGTGAGTTCTCTGTGTCATGATCAAGTTTAAAACAACAGTGTTGCCTGTTGGCTAGCTGCTAACACTAACAGGCAACTGTCCATTTGAGTACTGTCATTGCTCAGCAAACTTTTTAATTAAAAAAAATACTTCTCCGCGTTGCCTGTTTTGAGTATGGCTACTGGACCCTGGCAAATTTTCAGTGTTTCTTTGTTTTTGGCCAGTACTAATGTGATCACGTCCATCTCTATCCTAGGGACTACTGTCTGTGCGAAAAATTTGTTCAAGAACCTTCCTGTCAGGAAACAGTACCACAACATGGCAAAGAAAAAGAAAGAGGATTTTAAAAATGTAGAAAATCTCCTGATGGCTTACGGTATCATCCTGCCAGCATTGCGAATAACCCTTCGCCACAACAAGGAACTTGTGTGGCAGAAAGTATCACTGCAGAACTCTGCAGTCGTCATGCACAGCATACATGGTAAAGCGGTCATGGGACAGATGGAGTGGAAAAGGGGAGAGTTCCAAGATCCAGAGGTATTGTTGACCAGCTGTCGTTGGCTTTGCAAAATACAAAAAAAAAAAAAAAAAAAAAGTGTAACAGGGCTCCCCATGGATTGCTAATGAAGAGGGTGGGCTCACCCCCTATCTGAAATTTTAGAGGGTATTTTCACCTTCACTTTCAAATTTTAGAGAGTGATTTGATGCCATTTTCAATGATCGCTGCAATGGTGAACACTGAAAGCGTACCAGACTCAGACAGTATTACGGACTAAATGAAAAGCGCGCTTCTGATAGGCTTACTGAACAACGAAGCAAGGCTATTATTAGTATGGCTGATTCCAAGAACTCGTGGTCACAGCGCGAGTCGGCAAAAGTCGCGCTCGACGGAATGGGATGAACCCTTCTTTTTTTTTTCCCCCCGGGATGGTTCCGAGTACCTTGCCGTCAGCCAGTAACAGCCAGACACACACGCGCTCGACGGAATCTTAGAGAGTGAACCCACCTCCAGGTTGTAATTTTAGAGGGTGAAGCCCACGCACAAAACACGATTTTAGAGAGTGAAACAGCGTTCTAGTGCGTGAGCGACGCGCACTCTGCGTGTGATGGGGAGCCCTGTGTAACTTTTACTGGATGGTAGTGTCATTCGTTGGCTTTAAAAAAAAAAAAAGTGTAAATTTTACTGAATGGTAGTGTCATGCAACTGAAGGTTGAAATTTGCTGGATTAATCGTGTCATTTGTGATTGAAGTTGTGTTCTCAGTTTGTCTCATGGCCTCTGTGCTAGTTCAGTTGCCAGCTACAATTACGTGCTAGATGTGAACAACCTCGCAAGAAAGTCAAATTCAAAATCACGGTCTGTGTTCTGTTTTGTAGTGAAACATTGTTCGCAACTTATTCATGTTACTTTAGGGCTGTTAGTGCTTTTTGTGTCGAGCAGTTTTGGGTTGGTGCCATTCTTTCAATTTCATTGTTTTCTGGATTTGGAACAGAAGAACATACATGATAGACATGTATGCCTGACTAACATGAGATGGGGGAAAGGGGTGGTAGTGGTAGCACTCTGCTGTCATTCGGAAAAAGAGCCTTTAAAGGGCCCAAGCACTACTGATTTGACATTTGCTATGGACTTTTTCAGATGAGGGTGATGCAGTTGTTAGGGATACATAATCGTGCACTTCACCCACTCTTTAGCGTCATTGCTTTTGAGAAAAGCAAGCTCTTGGACTTAGTTCTGTTATCAAACATTGCAGATGAAGATAGAGCTGTGTGTTCCCAAACCTGGATCTGATGTGGCCACGATGAGTCGCTCCACCCCTGACAAATCTGTCCATTGTGTGAATGGCCGGCCTGTGATTGTCAAGGAAATAGACAAGGTAAAATTTTTATTTGGTTGGATCTACTTTTCATGAATGGCTCCCCCAAGTCCTGAATTGTAGTGTTCCAAAATTTTACTCAGGGATACTCTTATGGTGATCTCACAGTATGAGGCCATGAGTGTGAGCTCCTGTCATTCTTTGGCTGTTGTCGTAGAGGTGTGTTAGGATTGATTGATTGGTTGAGCGTTTAACATCTTTGTTCCACCACATGAGGGTCAAGGCAAAAGAGAAGAAGCCACCACGAATTTTTGGCTCCCTGTTTACTTTCAGACTCTCTGCCTGAGCATTGAATTTGACAGTGAAAGTCCAGTGCTTTCTCTGCTGGGCTCCATATAAAGACTGAATGTAAAATATCTCACAAATTCTGTTTTCTGATACTGATTGGTTCTTGTGTATGTGTTCCAGCTCGTTCGACAGTACTACAGCAATTGCCACGCCTGTGACATGAGCCGCCATCCAGTGTACTTTGTCAGAATAGAGTTACCAGCTGGGGATGTGGATGTCAACCTTGAGCCCAACAAGACCACAGTGATGACAACCAACATGGTATGAAGAATACATGCATACATACAACAGTGTGTAATGTTGAGCGATGTGTGTTCCAGTAAATTACTGTTTACAGCTGTTTTTGGAGAACACACTTTGGAAAAAGTTGAATACGACTCTGTACGTTCTTCCCCTCTCAAGCACAATAAAGTTGTGTATAGGTCTGACAATGAAATTTTATACTTATAGTAAGCAGGATCAGAGAGGTGCCATAAGCCAGCTGATAAAATTCTAGTGAAAAAGACATGGTAGCCTCTAATACACAAACAAACGGCTTCTGTTATTGGTTAGTTAAGCCCAGCTTACTGTTTAATTTTCAGTGGGTGAGATTTTAAAATGTGTGCTTCGTCTTTTCCTGTGGTGTGTTTCAGACATCCTTGCGAGAACGCATTGAGGAAATGCTGCTGTATCTGTACGGCCCATTGGACCAGGCTCCGTCATGGCGTTACAGAGACGCTGATGATGGAGGGTCAAGCTCGAAGCCAGAAGACCAACAGCCCAGCAACAGTGAACTGATTCAGTTCCAGAAGAACCATGACAAGCTGGAAGTGAAATCCAACTCTTCTGCTAATGCCTGCAGTATGTCTGTTCCTATGGAAAAGGGTAGTGCGTCCAATTCTGTGACAGCACCTCTTGATAATGGACCTCATAGTGTTGCCCATGAGAATGCACAAAGGAGACTGAGTGAAAGTAAACAGACATCTGAAAACATGAGCAATGGTTGCCCTTTGTCTGAGACCAGTGGCGCTGAAAATGTGTCTGCAGTTACAAAGACTCCACATGCAGATTTCGTTTGTGATGAACCACAGCAACGGATGAAGACGGATGAGCTTAGCATCAGTGGTAACTTCGATCTAGGAGCAGAAATCCTTGATGAGTTGTTAGGGTCATTTCCGTCAACTGACAGCAACTCTGAAAAGACTGTCAGCTCATCAAATTTGGCAGAAAAGATGGAGCTGGAATCTACAGAGACAAACATTGATGGCAATTCTGGAAGTGTTGGCCAGTCAAGCAAAGAAGGCACCGGCCTGCAGAGTGGCCCAGGCGTTACTTCTGGAGAAAGTGCTGGCAGTAGTAAAGGTCAAGGTGATGGAAAGAACAGATCCTGTGTGCCTGAACCTCCTCAGGCTGGCCCTTCAGGATGGAGTCATGGAACAAGCATCATGTCAGGTGCTGGGACTCCGATTCAGGTAGTTCTCCTTTAGCAGGAGTCATACAGTTAGACATTTTCCATTTAAAAGTGACACAGACATTGATTTTCAGAGGCGCTCCTCTTTCGGTGCTTGTGGCTATCGTTAACATTAAAAACTGTTGCGGGGGGGGGGGGGGGGGGGACCATGAGGCTAACAGTACAGTTGCTAGTCTACAAATTAGCTGTGAACACAAGTGTATTATGGTTAACTCCGCCCAACACTGGCTCCTACAGATTTTATATTGAACTCTTCAGTCTTCTGCTTGTGTTCACAGCCTGTGCAGCTGCTGGCACCATCACCGTCCCATTTCCCAGGCAAACGGCCACTGTCGCCGTCACATGACCAGCAGGTCCAGAGACAGACAGCGCCTGCAGAGAAGCGACAGAATATATCTAGCAGGGTTAGTGTGCAGTCCATTGTTTGTAACAAAGGAAACAGAGAGCAGAGGTTAATGTAACTCAGTGTGTAATATTATGGATATTACATCACTAGTGATGGGCAGTTGGCTGTCTATGCTGTCTATAAAGAATTCTTTCATAACTAAAGTGTGTTTACAATTTGTGATGCACTGCGTGTGTTAGTAAATCTGCTTCATTTATTTCATTTTACTTTCAGAGACTTTGCCCGGCCCAATCTACTTTGTATGACATGATCAACAATGTGGCTGTTAAAAGAGCAATGTCAGCCAAAGAGATTTTCTTCAAGGAAAAACGCCCAAAAGGTGAGACTAAGAGACATCAGAGTGCCTTTTTATTAGAATATTAGCTGGATCAAATGTATCGTAACATTACTGGTACTTGACACACTCTGTTTGCAGTGTTGGAAGAAAACCCCCAAGCAGATTATGAAGAAGTGACAGAGATTCTTGCTGAGGCGTGGAATTCCTTGTCCGATCAAGAGCAAGCAGTTTTCCGTGAAAAGTGCTGGCAAGATACTCAGAGGTGGGAAATAATCTGGTACTTGCTGTGATACTCTGGACTTTTTATTCTCCTTGCATCCCTTCTCCCTTCCCTTCAAAGTTTCCTGCAAATGATCAGGTTATATAAAACTGGCTACTGCGGTAGCTAGCTGTGTGACTTCTGTTGCCTATTGTACTTACAGTTACGCTTACAGTGCCAAACACAGCAAGTCTCCTTTTCTCCTCTCTCTGTGCTGTATCTGTTAGAAAGCACAACGAGCATGAACTTTCTTTATGGAGTATTTCTGTGCTTTATAAGTGGACTTTGGATTGGATTGGATTTGTGATATCCAGATCTAGTGATTCCACAGCTTCTAAGGTGTATTTTGGCCTGGTGTCTGTCCATTCAGGTACAATAAAGAGGCTGCCACTGCCAAGAATGTCGCAGGGAAGGTCAAGGCAAGCGCAAAGACCCGACCAGTAAGGCTGTGCTTTCTGTTGTTTGTTTTGTATTTGGTGCAGCGCTGCCCTCTTGCTTTTAGTCACAAACTCCTGGGGATTTTCAAAAGTTCTTCATACATCATTAAATTGATTAATGTATATATATATGTGTGTGTCCTTATCATTAAACATAACTGTAACATTTTGGCGTCATGATTGAATTTCAGTGCTGCTGTGTTTGAAAAAAAAAATACAGGATGTCGTGCAGAAGGGTGTGCCGATGGTTTAGTGGGTTGCTCCACTGCTCTTTCATTTCATGTGGCGAGTCTCTGAGTTTGACTCCTACCCTAGGCTGCAGTAAAACGATTGTGCTTACATCAAAACATTGTCCATTTCCTCTGGCTGTGTGAACTGGATCTGTTTCTGGAACATGTCCGTCACAGTCAAGTGTGGCTGACCTGGCAGTCTGACTGGATTGAATAGTGTTCAGCTGGACTGTTCGGTTATGGTAGCTGTCCCTTCGCCTGGTGATCTTCGAACCAGAAGAGCTATCCCTAATCGACCCTTGTCTCGAGGACGCTAAACCCCAAATAACCAATCAAGCATGACATGCATTTGGCACTCCCTAGTGGGTTGTTCTCCAAAGTGGAACGATACCAAAATTCCAGGATAGTATTGATTTATGGTACATTAGTGCATGGGAGACATAGATGATTAATTGTGTACTTCTGTCAGTGCTTGGGCTTGACAGAGTAAGACAGCGGTCAGTGAGTATGTTTGTGTTGTTTTGAAGCTTTAATGATCTTGTCAGTGTTCTATGGTATTGCAGCAAGTGAGCGCACGGGATAGAGTAGCAGCGACGAGCACCCAACCCACTCCCAAAACACTGGGGAAGAAGAAGGCGGTGACCTACTCCAGCCAGTGTATGGTTCCCTTCAGCATGGCTGATCTCAAGTCATGCTTGAACCACGGAACTCCGTCGAGGTAAAGACTTCGCCAAACTAACCAGGGCGTGGTGGTTGCTGCTTTTTGTTTGTTTGTTTATTTGTTTATTTTTCTGTTTAAGCAGCAGAACTTAAACACTGTGTCTAAGTCTGATTAACAAGTTACAACAATTCCAGACTCAGCTGGTTATCAGCTTCTTCAGATCTGTGTGTCCACCTCTCTTTGCCCACACACACACACACACACACACACACACACACACACACACACACACACACACACACCAGATTTACAAGGACAGATTCACTAAGAGGTCATGTGGGCTGTGAAGTATATTCAGTTCAATTTCTAGTCCATGTTTGTGAGCAGATATGGAACATCCACAGAATGCTTGATTATCATAATAAAAATTAATGTTAACCGCTGTAGTGCTGAGCCCAGAGTATTCCAGACTACCTTTATAGCCTTTTCAATTTCAGTGTAAGACAAATTAATTCAGCAAGACCAGGGTGGAATCACTTTTGCTGTCTGTCTCCAGCCAGATTCACTTTCAATGTCCACGAGTCTTGGCCTACCTGCCATCATGCAAGGCATGGGTGTGTGGTCGTGGTGCTGCTTTGGATGTACTGAACTTGCATCGTTTGTCGGAAACCATGCTGTATCACCGCTTGCTTCACCAGCACAAGCTGGTCACTCACCTCTGTCAGCCTGTGCGACTTCTGCCAAGGTATGACTGGGCATGTAACCAACAGAGAAAGATAGCGAAGGAGAGAGAAAAGTCCATGAGGTTGTGTGGTGCATGTAATCAAATGTTCAGCCTTTAGGTTGGTAATGTTGTGCAGTGTGGAGTATATGTCTTGGGTAGAATCTGAAATAAGATGTGATGTGTTTCTAACGCATCGGGTCTGCTGAATACAAATACTGAAGGCATGACATTTTCCGTCTTTCAGCTTGAGATTTTTCTGTACAAACAATATTTGTAGCCAACCATGTTATTGCATTATGGCCTTCTCCATCATTGAGGGCCTCACGTTTTTTTTTTTTGTTGTTGTTGTTGAAAACAAGACACAGGCGCAGACTGAAAACAAAAAGGACATTATTTACCAGGTAAAGTTCTCAAAATAGAGTCAAATGGAGATCTACAGATCTGAGATAGACAAGTTAAAGCATCTTACCAAATGTCAAAATCTGGTTAGACATTGACTGATTGAGGCATGGGAAGACAGTGTTACAGTTAAACTGGATGACCAATGTTTTGACATAACTGAGGTAATATTTGTGTCAGACTGTGATAATTTATAATCCACAGTAACTTGGGGAGCTGTTGGCCAGTGTTTGAAAAGCTTGCGGAGAGCTGCCTGTCTCTAGATCCTTTCAGCGAGATCTCTGACAGTCGCATTGTGGCAAACGGTTTTCAGGTCAAGTGCTGGAAAGGTAATAAGCTAAGCTTCTGGTCATACTGTAGTCTGTTTGACTGTTTAAATTGTGATCAGTACCAGTCCTCTCAGATTAGAATTGCAGCCAGGTTTTGTGTGGCTCGTGACAATTTATTCTTTGTAGTGGGAAAAGATTTGACGCTGGTAAACTGAGCACCAGTTTTGCAAAGGGATGGAAGGGTGGGTGTACATGGGAATTTTATGCCCACCCACCCATCCCTCTACAAACCTGGTGCTCAGTTCCCCAGTGCAGAGGGAAGGGAAATGTTGAATTTACTTACCCTGTCATCCTTGCGAAAGACTGCATTTTATTTTTGATTGATTTCTCTTTCCTTTTCTGCATTTAACTTTGGTCTTGCTGAGAATGGAATATTCTGGATTACCCTATGGCTTTTTCAGTGGAAGACAAATTAATTCAGCAGAACCAGGGTTAAAACGTATACATGTATCTAAAAGTCAGCTCTGCTGTCCACACATTCTTATTTGAACACATCTTTTTTTTTTTCTCCAGATTGCTTTTTAATACGGTGATACCTCCTTTATGTAAATCCCACAATTTATTTTACAAGAGTTAAAATACAGTAGAGACTTTGTCAATGTCGCGTGACCAGTAGTGCCAATATTGTGAATCTTGTTTATCTGAACATGTCCAAGATGATTTTCTACAAACTGCATATAAATGATACTTGTATGTGGATCAGATGGTGATGGCTGCCTGTGTGGGGAACTGGTTGGTGTGTGTAGTGATGTACCTACATATGGTCTTCCTGACCTGTGCGAAGTCCTAGAGTTGATCAGCGCAAGTGATGGCAGTTCCCTTGCCCAGACACGGCCTCTGAAAGTTGACAACTATCTACGGGTATGCACTTAAATCTCTCTCTAGTCTCAGAGTCGTTTCTTTGTATCGAGCAGTGTGTATGTGTGTACAGGCATGTAGAGAGAGATTTTATGCACCATTTACTGGTTTGTTTCTCTGGCGCAGTTGTCTTGTAGATCTACAGTTGTTTGCTGGGGTGGGGGGGGGGGGGGTCATTTGTAAGTGTTTTTTTTTTTCATTTGTAAGTATCTGATGTACTGTAATTGTAAGTGTGTGTGGTTGTTTTTGTGTATCAGTTAGGCAGGTATGTTTCATGCAGATAGCAGCTTTGTACAGACAATAAAGTAATTTAAACTTGGTACTCTCGTCAGGGTGAAGCTGTGCGGATGTCACGTCAACAGACTGGTGACAAGAGTCTAGAGGACGTTCAGGATCTCTTGGAGCAGTCAGCCAGCGTCCTCCCTCCTGGCTGTACCACTTGCCTGCATGATAGACCTTTCTTCCACCCACTGCTAGCCGACCTGGATGCTGCCAGATGATGGAGGCTTACACCGTGACTTGGTCAGCAGCGCTTATCAGTAGTGTGAGGACTTGGTAGCCATCCGGGCTACCACCTTGAGCAAAGCTGGTAGCCCGAAGAAGAATTTGGCAGCCCAAAGTACACCATTCTTGACACCAGTCATCACTTAGGCTCTATCGCTGCCCACAGCAACCAGTTTCTCGCTCCAGTTTTCAGAGAGAACATCACCTGTGACAGCTTTTAGGCCTTTGAAGATGTGGTCTGCGTCAGCTTTTTCCACCGTTGCCACACCAACAAACCGAACTTTTGGCACACCTTTGTGAGTGAAGCGCACATAGATGATCTCTTGTTCCATCACAGCAGAATCGGTTGCTCCATCACTCATCACCGATATGAAGGGACTCTCCTCAACTTCTTTCCTTATCTTCTCTCTCTGTGCCTTGGCAGTGTAGCCCACAAAATTCCGAGCTTGAATTCCATTTGTGTACGTTTTGCCTATCTTGAGCCCCTTCTGTTTGTCTAACCTGCAACACAGGTTGAAATAATATACTAACTTCTAAGTATCAGCAGTCTGTTTAAGTTCAAGTAATGATTTCAATTCCTTTTGGCATTCAGTCCCCTCCTTTTTTCCATCGCAAAACCATTTCTTTTTTGTCAAGCCTTAAACAGAAAAATGAGCTCAAAACCTTCAGTTACAGTTCACTTACAATCATGATGGAGAAATAAAAATTACTTACAGGCACATCCAAGCGAAATCGGTGAAAGGTCTGTATTTCTTCGCAGTAGCGTGTGCAGAGCGAAAGAGAGTAGCTATCTTGGTAACTTGGGCCTCTTGTTAGCATTCTTCTCAGTCTTGCTCCCTCTTTTGTCCCACGCTGTTGAGCAATATGGATCCCCTCACACCTCAGATGCATAGGTGAACGTTAGTGTTTTGTGATGGAATCAAGTTTGAATGACCGACACCCCTTCACGAACTCTGTGACCTTTTCTTCTTTCGAGTACTGCCGACAGACTGTGCAGCACATGTAGGCACTTTCAGTTTCGGTCTCACCTTCATAATGGAGCCAATCTCTACTGCTGCCGTTGGGCCGCATTTTCCAGGAACGTTCTCTCTCTTTTTTGTTCATATTTCTTAGAGTCAAGTTTTGGCTTTTTGGGGAGTGGAGGAGGAGGAGGAGGCGGCTTTCCAAATCTGAACTGATACAACGCCATTTCGTCGCCGAGAGACGCTGTGGTGGCGTGACCGGATGTATACGAATATTTACGTCAGAGCGCATGCGCAGAAGCTAGGAAAGACGGCCATTTCCGTTTTCCATTTGCAGCAGACAACAGTGAGTCTACCGACGAAAACACGCTGAGAAAGAAGACGAACACTTTCAAAATGGTGTTTTCTAAGTACCCGTTTATCCACTCGCCAACCAGGCGACCGCTTTCGGATTTTTCGTTCGCCCGACGAAATTTTTAGTCACATTGGTGACCGGGCGAGTGGTATTGATAAGCGCTGGGTCAGTCCACAACACAGCAAGGCAGCTGGAGTAGGAACCACAGAGAAGGGAAGGCTGGTATGAGATCAGGCAGAACTGGGGAGAAAAGTTATTGTTGTGGAGAGTAATGCCAGCAGTTACATGGGGTGTTGTCCGAACTACACTTTATTCACCTTATATAATAAGGAACTTTTGCTGATGAACTGTAATGTTGTACAGTAAAGGCGCATGCAAGATGCAGTGGAAGCTGCACTCGAATAGCAACTAGCATTTAGGTCACGGCAGTACGCGTCTTCCGTGACCGTCAGAACCCATTTGACATCTTTGGTGATGATGAGTAAATATTCAGTAAGTCCACTGGCAAGAGATTCTTCCGATCACTGACAGTATCAAAGATGACATTGAACTGTTGAATCGACAAGCATCGTATCATATGCCAGCTACGTGTTTGTGTATGTGCTCCATGGAGACATCTGTTCTAACTCTATCATACTGCTGTGAGTCCGTGGCAAAAACAAAACGTAGTACATCAGACGATGAAATGCCTGCTTTTCACATTTCCAGATATTGAGAATTTTGGGAAACAGTGGTGAGACATCCCAGGAAAAACTAGCATTACGTCAATCAAATACGACATTGGCAAAGTGACGCCATTCTTTCTGTGTAAAGATCGCACATGGCAAGGAAGTTACCGAACGGAAATAAAATCCACGTCTGGAGCACGCATCCATGTCCTGGTCAGAGAAGTTCTTTTTGCGGAATCGCTTGTCGATATCGGATGTGGAAGCCATTCTGATTCTTTCTTTGAAAAGACCACACATTTAAGGGAGTTAACGCACAGAATCCACATCTCGAGCATGCGCATCAAAGGGATTTCCCCAAGCTTAAAATAGATTGCTGGGTTAGCTAGTCCACGCTCTAATTTCAACTTCCGAATCGCGCTAAATCGCTCCCGCTAGCCTCTGAATAGCTAGTCTGGGTTAGGCCTGTAGTCAAGGGTTCAATTAACGTTGAGGTTTGCATGCGGGCCCAGGACACTTAACTGGCTTAATTGCACTAAGTGTTTATCTTTTGACAGTGGCCTTGTGATGCAGTGAATTGCAGGTCCTCTTGCAGTCAGGGGTTGGGGTCAACTAACTGGCATACAAGAGGTGGGCAGATGAAAGGGCATGGCCCATTTTTCGAACTTTAAAAAGAAGGGAGCTTTTGGGACAGACATGCAGTCCAGCATGATGTCTTGTTCTTTATTTAGTATTCTATTCTTGTCCAGCTAGTGCAGGAAAATATCACATGATAAAAACTCACAAATCGCATTGATGAGTAGGAGGGCAACTGAGGTTTTCTTTTTCCTAAAGTCTGCGATCATCTCCAGTGTCTTCAAAGCGTTCAGCTGGAGATTGTTGTAGTCACACCACGTGACCAGTCTGTCATCTTCGAGGTAGTACTTGGACTCGTCAGAGTTCCTCATTAAGCTGTCAAGGGTGGTATACATATATTGGCGAACTGCACCCGCTGCATGTAGTCATAGTGGGACACACGGTCGTTTGTGGAGTACAGGAGGGTGGAGAGGACGCAACCCTGGGGTGTTCCGGTGTTCAGGATGATGACTCTAGTCGTTCAGCCTGACTGCCTGCGGTCGTTGCAGGAGGAAGTCGAGGATCCAGTAACAGAAACTCACATCTACAGGCATCTGTGAATGCAGTTTTTCAAACCGTTTCTGTGGGGCACTCTTGAAGGCAGAACTGTAATCCATGAACAGGATATTAGCCATGAACTAGTCTTTGTAGATTCATTGTATAAGCCCAGAATATTAACCATGCAATAGTCTTTGTAGCTTGCGTGACTGTGTAAGTCCTAAATATTAGCCGCGAAATGGTCTTTGTTGCTTGTGCGGCGATAAACCGTGAATAACTAATTAGCTAACCCCAAAGTACTTGCTGTCATGGTCCGGCGTCCGGAATTTAGGATCTCTGTACCACAGACATTTTCCAGGTCTTTGTGTTTTGAGTTCGACTAGCACGCACCTTTACCTCTGTCGTGCACAGTCCAGCGTAGGCATTTCATCAGTGTTTAAACATTCCAGTTTTGCCAGCCTGTTTTGACGTGTTACTGCCTCTGGCTTGGCAACATAGCAGCGAAATAGTCTTTGTTATTGGCGCAGCACGAGGTCTGAAATAATCTATTTGCAATTTGATCGGTCCCCTCACAGTGATGACCCTTTTAGCTGTCTACTATTAGTGATGCAGTGAGTTTAAAACTGCGATTTATGGTTCACAATTGAGGTCAACTACTTCGTTAATCCCAAAACGGGAGATTTAAACTAAAGTCGGCAAAAAAAACCCCAACACACAGAAGGCCTCTTACAGTCCTTGCCATCCATCCTAGCAGCTGCAAAAATGATGTAAATATAGACAAGTAAAACACAAATCGCAGCAGGCAGCACCTCCTCATGTGGTCCAAGATGCATTCACGATTTACAAGACAGTCCACAAGTTTGGGATGGTTTTTTTTTTCTTTTCTTCTTGGTTGGTTGGTTTGTTTTTGCATCAACCATTCAGTGAGGCTACAAAGGCTAGTGGCAGTCACTGTCTTTCTCTTTGACGCTTTGCTGGCCTCAGTTACGGAGTCGTGAAGAGGACTGGCCAGCTTGGAAAATCCCTAATCCGATAGTAACTGGTGAATCCAAGGAAGCTGCAAAGATCCTATACTGTAGTTGGAGTTTGCCGCTTCTGTAGTCACACCACTTTGTCGTCTTCACAGTCGACGCTGTCTGCTGCTATGATGTGACCTAGGTACGTGACTTGACGGCATAGGAACTGGCATTTTGCCGGTTTGAGCTTGAGGCCCAACTGACAGATCCGTTGGAGCAGGTGTCCCAACTGAGAAAGGTACTCTTCAAAGGACTTTGAGAAAACCAACAAATTGTCCAGATAAACCAACAGGAAGTCGGACATCATCGCCTGCATGTGATGGAACGTAGCTGGGGCAGAACAATCCAAATTGCATACATGTGTATTCATACAGGCCAAATGGGGTCGTGAAGGCTGTCTTCTGTTGATCCTCTGGATGCATTGTTATCTGGTGTTAGCAACTGGCAAGGAAGGTCCAGTGTTGTGAAGTATTGGGCCCCCACAAAAGACGGCCAGTTACTCGGCCCTATAGGAGTATTCCTCCAAATAATCTGCACGAGGTGAGAGACCACGTCAGGGGTCTGCTGCGCTCTGGTGTCGTCAAAGAGAGCTTAGTCCCTACATGTCTCCGGTAGTTCTAGTGCGTAAGAAGGATGGCAGTGTTTGGCTTTGTGTGGACTACAGTAAGCTCAACTCATAGACGATCAGCCCCAGTAGTATCGTATGCAGCTTTTGAGAGCCTCTGCTAGTGTGCCCATTTAGTCTGTTCTGTGATCCTGGTAGAAAATGTGTTATGGGCTTGTACATGTATCAACAGTGAGTCAGTGTTCATACCGATACATATGATTTCACTGCTGCTGACGACATGCATGATTGTGTCTAAGGTGTGCCACTTTAATTAAAAAAAAAAAAAATTGAAAACTGTGTTTCATGTGGATGTGTATACATGTACTGTATTTCAGTTTTTCTTGTTTTTTTTCACGTTACTTGTATGCAGTAATGGGTCAAACCTGTCGTAAGGTGTTTACTAAAGGTACTGTAAAAAGTTGGCTGGGACAGACACCATTATTTACCTGTCAATTCAGCAGTTAGCAGTCAGCCGTTAGCAGGGAAACTGGTGGTCGTCTTAAACAGTTGTTTCCTAATAGGGGTCGTGTCACCTGGACAGATTTGACTGTATACTCTTGAAACACACACGAAGTATGCACACAGTAAGTGTGCACACGTCATGTACACACGCAAGTACCCTCATATGTACCCACAAATACATGCACACAATTACCAGCACACACCCGAGTCAGTTCTGTGAGCAATATAATTGAAACATTTACAACTGAAATTGCCCAAGAATGGTGATGTGACGTTCAATGAACAAGCAGTATTTTCCATCAAAATGGCCAATTTCTGATTCATGCTCTTGACATTGCAGGTGAATACATTTCTAGTTATTACATCATGTTCATTTCACAACGTACATTAAGTCAGTGATGGCACACTCTTTTCCATGACAGGGTTTCACCCTCAAAAATTTATATTGCCTCTTGAAATCCACACACTGTCCTACATATCCCCCCCCCCCCCACCCCCCAGAGATACCAACTACAAAACACAACACTGCAGCAGACCAAGGTATGATATGCATATTTCACATTCTCTGAATTCTGCTCAGCAAACTAGTGCATAAATATGTTCAATGCAAACTGCAGGTCTATGTGCTGAACACCTTGCCACGATAAGCGTTCAGCACTTTCCAATTATTTCCTTTAGGAATGTAAGACAAAACTGACAACAAAAAATGTGACCTTGTAGTATAAAGTGACTTTAACCCTAGAATTTGGCAAACTGGCATAACTACAAATTAAAACCATTTAAATAATGGGAATAAAGTACAACAAACATCTGACATGATTCTGTTTTTCTACAACTACAATGGTTCGAGGGCCCAAATGCATATTGAAGCCACTGCACTTAGGCCCTTTTAACAAATGATCCCAGAATGGAATAATCGGGGCAAGTAGTCACTGACACACTCCTGACCAGATTCACTGTTAATGACGTTACATGAAAAACTGGCTGCGCATAAAAAAAGACACCTTCAAAATGGATTCGCACTAAGTAACATCTTATCATCTGCTCTTTTATCTCCAAATCATGCTCACATCAACCCCCCCCCCCCCCCAAAAAAAAAAACAAAAACAAAAAAAAAAACACCCCCAAAAAACCCCCCACTGAAATCTTGGTATGAATTAATGTCACAACTTCATGCTCTGTTCCCTCTTGAAATGATTGTCGGGGGGAAATCTGCACACAGAAGTGCACACCCTTCAGGTAGGTCTTTTTGATTTTAGAACAGAATCAAAGTGAAGGTGGGTAAGAAAACTCTCACAGTGCTATAGATCTACGACTGCCACTGTCCGCAATAAACAATGACCTGCATTACACGGTTTCTATTCAGTTCTTACAAAATGGCTGCATTGACAGGATGATTTCATTCTGCCACATGTGGTTGCCAGTTTTGCAAGAGTAAAAGCTGCCATATACTACACATGACATGAATTTAAGTACTGGGGGCAAAACCCGTGACTTCTGTTTTAATTATTGTACAGCTACTCATGGTCCCACAGAGACACCCCCCCCCCCCCCCCCCCAAAACACACACACACACACAACTGCATTACTCTTCACTGGTTTAGGGTAAGACTAGGAACAGACTGAGGTTGACACACCATCCCACATAAACGTAAGGAGAAAATCCAACAGGACTGTGCATGGCCACCGACAACTATCTTGAATACACCTAACTAATTTTGGTGAATCTATCAGTAATACATGTACTGATACTTTGAAAGGCAACTTTCTGTCTCCTGCAAAGATCAGTGAGTGAACAGACAAATGCAATTCTCAGTAATTTCAAAGTGAAGGAAACGTGAACACTTATGCAGAATATAATAAAAGATCATATGCTTGAATAAACTGAGTATTCCCTTTGTCAAATGTTGACTGTGGAAGATTGGCTCTGTGAACACTTGCATTTGTAATGATGAATGATGATAAAGAGACTTTTTTTTCATGAAATAATGTTTGAAGCAGAAAGAAATACATGCAGTTAAATCAAACACTGGAAAATGTATAAGCAAGGCATAGGTCAAAGCCTGACATATATAGATCAGTAGATCAGTACTGAACATGCGACTGCCAGAGAAGCAGAAATAGTGCAAGGCTTATGTGAGGCATATTTGAATGATAATGTCAGACTTGTTGAGCAAGAAACAGGATTCTGAGTTAACTTTAAACAGGCAGAATATGAAACTAAGCGTTAAAATGTCATCCACTGCATACACGACAGTTGTCAAAATGGGTGATGAGTTTCAGACTTCGATTAAACTTGGAAAGAACAAATAAATGGTTAGGCAAAAAACCTGACAGGCAACAAGAAAGAGAGATGAAAACTGCCCGTTCCTAACAAGTACATCACAATCATACCAATAGCAGTCTGTTACTCAGACGGGAAAGCAGATCCACCGATTACCCCCTCTCATCCTCAGAGTGAAAATTCCGATGCATTGCAGACATGTTACTGGATGAGTATGTCGTACATATTTTATTCTGGACCACAGGCCACCCCTCTCATTCTTTATTATACGATTACACTGTACTTAGTACAAATGGAAACTTTTAATGAAAACAAACAAGATACAGTATAACAAATAGGAATGTTGGCTTACACTTGAGTTTCACATATCAAACCTGCAGAAAAATGAGAATAGCCTCCAATGTGAAAACCATCTCAAGTAACAGATAAGCGTGTGCGCACTGCCTACCGTAGGGGCATGATATAATAATTAAATGTTCCATAAATTTCCACGCTGTAATTAACGACAGTCCTCAAGGCTGATGCTTTTTCATATCATCGTTGTCATGGAAATTTGGCAGTAGCTTGTTTTCTACATTCAGATGCCCTCGTCACGGAAGTGGCACAAGAATGATACCAACAAAGATGTGACCCCATTCAACACAGGGAACGGAGAACGAAAAGTGATCTGAACTATGACGTGTTTCTGACACTCTAGTTAGGAAGACAACATATCAAAGATGTATTCCCACTTCTGAAAAGGTCCCTCTACACTGAAGTTCTGCCAAAATACCATGATGACGATGTTACTATCCAGTATAAGCAACATGGATATTGCACTATTAAATCTCACAAAATGCATACTACATGAATAGGAAGAGAAAAAACAAACAACAACAAAAAACCCTCAAAACCTTCTACACCTTTCAATGCATCCTATACAACAGATTAAGTACTTATGATAATCATTACCCAAGTGCCCATAGCCCAAGCCATAGATGCCCTATCTGATTCCGAGTGATGTGCAGAGCCACAATTACTTGCACGCCTTTGGTATCTTCAGTACTAAGTTCAAAGGCAAAATTTCAGTTTTTCAACTTCTTTTTACCTCAGGCCTGGCTTGAACTGTAGTCACTTATGCCCTAAAAAACATGTACACACATGTCTTTCACATACATTGTACAATCTTCAGATAATATCATGAACACAAGCAGACATGCAGCTCCACTCGGAAAACAAGTGCACATACATTCTAAGATTCAAGCATGACGACGGAATGGCTGAAAACAAATCACAGGATGCTCTGACTTCTTTGTAGGGAATTGGTACTCCAGTCTGTATTGTACACTGCTGCTGCTCTACAACATGAAGCAGCCATCAGAGTTCACTGTTATACCTGGTCTCAACAGATTCATGGGGGTTATGAATTTCATTAGATGCATCGTGGTCCACGGTGATAATTCATACACATGTGCAAAATAATCGTTTCTTTTTTATGTACACCAGGCACACACAGCAAATGGACAAAAAGATAACATGCATACAAACCTTACAATCCAAACTCAAAGCACGAAAGTCACACACACACACACACACAGGTGAAATACTCTAGCACCAACTTCAAGCAGTTCACAGAAAACTAACAACTACAGTAAACTGTAAAGCTTTGAAGCAAGCTAGAGACAAAATGAAACTCGGTCCAAGCTCAGCTTTCACTGGCGTCAATTTGAGTACATGAATGACCAGTCAGCATCATGGGTGCAAAGATTCCAACTTTGACGTCCACGAAGGGAAGGTTGAAAATGCAGCTGATCTGTTATTTACACTGTTGTGAAAGTGACTAGTCTGAAAATACTGTTTCTTCAACTCAAATCTGAGTTCAAATGAGACAGGATGTTATCATGTTTTAATATGTAATAATGTGTAAACCAAGAAGACATGTTTTCTTTTTTGTTCACAATTTTTTTCACACACACACGAACACCCACGCGTACAGACACATACACTCAGAAAAAAATTATGGCCTTGACTCAGAAAAACAAACAAACCCACAAACCAAAAAACAGAAACAAATATGCTGAGTTTGGTATGTGAACACTGAAAGATGACAACCACTCAAAGAGTAAGAGAAAATGTTAAGATAAATTAGAAAATCGTGCTTTTTCTTTCAGTGAAAACTCTTGTGAAAAAAAGGAAGAAAAAGAATGTAATCAAATTACCTTATCCAAAAGCCACCATCTGGCTAAAATATAATTTCTGCAAAGATGCCTTTCTTGCAACACAGGTAGGACATCACCAAAGGTAATCACAAAAATGCACGCTTGCTTTCAAGTACGCACACAGTAGCCTCTTCAGTTGCATTGTTGCAGTCATCATTCTGTCACCACATGCATACTGATTTTCAAACCTCAACACATCACAGCTACACACATGAGGCCCGGCACAGCCATAGATCTCCCTGGCGACAAGCCGCCGTCACCGTCGGACCTGTCTTCTTCTCATGTTAAAAGTCGGGCCAGCCGCCTCCTGCCTACTCATAGCAGCTTTGACGCGCTCCGAGCGAGAATGCTGTTTCCGGAACAGGTTCCTGAACTTGTTGTCTGGGAAAAGGGTGTCAAGGACCCCCTCCAGGAAGACGTAGGCGAAGCGCTTGTTGAGTGTCTTATGCTGAAACATGTTGAACACCATGAACGTGCCCATTCGGATCGAGTCTGTGCCCATCATGGTTCGCATCTCATCTGCAAAAATAAATAAATAGGTGAAAAGATAAAGACATAAACAGAAATGAGACTATGAAACATAAAACCACGAAATGAGAGCAAAAACAAGACTAGTCTGTGCACTGAAAACGAGCAGGGATGTGTGTTGCCTTCACAAAAATATACTGTACACATTTCCGTTTCTGCTGTCATACCATGAGCGCTTTCAAGCAGACCCGTCAAAAATGACCAAATTCTCTTTCTGATTTGAACTTACCAACCATCCATTTGGGATTCAGTCCAGCCTGGAGGCTGGACCCTTCAAACCCGTCCTTTCAGTTAAACGGACTTCCAACTTGCTACTTATCTCTAAAACAAGTGCTGGCAGGTTCTGTGACCTACCTGCTGACTTGCCTGCTGGATATGATAAAGTGGTGACTTAGATACTGGGTCTCAAAGAATGGTGAGGGTGGCTGCATGGAGGCGAGGGGACGTGCCACCGTGCAACACAAAGACGCCTGCACCAGCTCAACAAGCTATATACGTCCTTTAAATAATACTGTACTATTAACAGCGTTTATAAAAAAAATAGAAGTGAGAACACTCACCAGGGACACTACCGAACATCTTGGCTTTGCAAAGAACCCGTGTTCGCATTTTTGTGGCCTCTTCACGTGCAGCTCGCACTTCAGCTAGCACTCCATGTGGCCAGAAAGAATTCCTGCCAACAAGACCACACAGCTTTACTCAGTAACCTGTGATGTACATGTGTACACTGTATCCTATTTATTTCTCCAACACAGGTCCTACACTTCATTTTTGTGGTTGTGCGTCACTACCGCGAGCGTCACAACCGCGTGTGACACTACCGCGTGTAACACTATCACGTGTGTAACAATACCGCGAGTAACAGTACCGCGTGTAACACTTCCGCGTGTGTAACACTATCGCGTGTGAAACACTACCGCGGGTAGTACTACCGCGTGTCACACTTCCGCGTGTGTCCCACTAACGAGAGAGAGAGAGACAGACAGACAGACAGACAGACAGACACACGTGCATGGAAGCGCGCACGCACACACATACAAAATGCATATAAATTTCGAGGATTTTAATTTACAAAACATATTTGTATTAAAAGCAAATTTGTATTAAAATAAAAAATAAATAGATAAAATTTTCTGTCTTTCGCTCTCTCTCTTTCTCTCAAGTGTCAGTGTCAAGTGTCACGATTGTTTCAACACACATTGAATTCAATGTTTCTGGCCACTGACCGTAAGAAACGAACCTTGACGTTTTCATCGTTATCATCGTCCTCGTTGTCTTCAGCCCGTTCGTAGGACTGGATGATCGTCTGGAGTCGTTTGTTGATGGTCAAGAAACGGTTCTTTGACGCTGGGCCAGGGTGACCTCCTTCCATTTGAATTATAACACCGTGCTGCTGTGATCGACACACTTCAAAGTTTTGAAATGCCTGAACACTAACTCACTGCTTCTATGCCTATTCTGGGCTGTCATCTCATTTGAGCGCGTGTTCACACACTCAATTTCTTTTTTTGCCCTCTCGCTTACTTTCACATATTTGTGAGAATGAGAACATTTCTTTCGTGATCCAAGACACACGCGGAAGTGTGACACGCGGTAGTGCTACCCGCGGTAGTATTACACACACGATAGTGTTACATACGCGGAAGTATTACACGCGGTACTGGTACTCGCGGTTGTATTACACTCGCGATAGTGTTACACGCGGTAGTGTTACACGCGGTAGTGACGCTCGCGGTAGTGGCCAGCACCCCATTTTTATTCCTAGCTTCTTTAACATTTTCCTTTCCCTCTTCTGTTGAAACACCAAAAACCAGCAAATACTAGAAATAGCATGCACCCACACACACACACAAGCACGAATGCACACACACACACACACACACATTCCCAGTGTACTGAATCCCGACAAAGACCGCTGCTGCTGTGTGTTGCACAATAATTCTGACAAAACAGAACGGGGGGGGGACTCACCGGAATGCTTTCACATATTCAGCCATCTGTTCAGCCGAGGTCATAAAGTTGACATGATCAACAATTTTCCTGCAACAAGGAATCATGCACCGATCATTGAACAGTTCAATTTAAAAAAAAAAAAATGTAATAAATACGAATACTCTGCCAGGACTGGTTGAAAAGATGATGGATGAACTTTTGACTGGCACATCTTTCTTTTTTGTTTTCAAATCCAAAACAGGTACAGAGGACATGTTTTACACTGCCCATGTAGTAACACCGATGTAGCTGAAACTATCACACAATAATAATTATGTAATATGGAATTCCACTAGCAAAACCGTGTCGATTGGCCAGGCGTCTGCTGTAGTGCTGCAGTCACTCACCGAGTATAAGACCTTCAGGCCGTTTGAATTATTATTTGCGTACCCTGCAGACAGCGGTTGTTGCATTCAGAGCTCTACTTAACATTATGATGGACTATTACGAGTGTACAGGCGCAATCATAAAGTGAAAGCTCAACTGTTTCAAAACAAAAGCCAAGTAATCTTGCAGCATGTGGGTATAAATGCACATCAAGGATGGTTTTCTGCCTTCACTCGTCCTCCTCTCCACATGACACCACACCTACCTGTTGATCATGTCCCCGAAGGTGGCCTTGATGAGCTGACGCAAGATGGCCACCATGCGACGCCGCAGCCACTGGTTCTTGTGGCGTAGGTCGAACACTTCATCCAGCAGCAGCAGCATGATCCGCAGTGGGATGTTGTCCGCTCCCTGCCATACAATATTGATTTAGCTGCGTGTCAATCATAGATGTGCTGAACAGACTGTGTTATCAACTTCAGTATCATGCCAGTGGTAAAGAACTAGCCAGACTGAAATCTTAATAATGACCAGTGGCATTAACTCTTTCTGGATGAACGGCCGCATGTGGGCCATACTGTGCACATCGGTTTCAGACGAACAGCCGCATGTGCGGATCATGATCTTTTTTTTTTCTTTTTTTTTAAACATCACTGACAACAAAGATATTTAAGTTTGAAAGTTGAAATTTCAGCAATAGCTGCATAAGTATGTTAGTAAACTACCCTGAACATTTCAAGTCTGTATTTTGTTTTGTTATTTTTCTATGATTTTTTTTTCCTGAACCTCAAAAATCAGCCCATCTACAGGGGATGGCTGAGGAAAAATCGGCCCTTCTTGAATGAGTTGCGCCCCGATTTACAGAAAAAATGTCAAGTCCATGCAGTTCTACAAAATACTTGTGAAAAGTAACAAAAAGTGATACAAATGCTGGATGACGTTACAATGCTTTGAGACAGGTATTCTAAACTAAATAACATGGCAAAAATATGTTTGAGAAAAGTACACAAACTACACAAAGGTGAACCTTTGGACGTATTTAAAGCGGAAGGGGAAACAGGAATTACAAACATACAAAAAAGTACTCCTACCTCTGGATCCAGGCCTGCTCCAACTTTGCTGGCAAGCATATCACTGTCCCCATCCTCCCCTGCCTGAAACCAAACAGATGCTGTACACAAACCTGTCAGCTGCTATCTTGATAGTTTTTTTGTAATCTCAGTCTTCATTGCAAACTGCGTGAAGATGTGGAAATATAGCTGCCGGTAGCTTAGAATATGGAGACATGATGAAAGTCCTGACACCATGAAACTAGGACTTAAAATGGTCCCTGATCCAAAAGGAAGGAAAGTGTTTAGTGTCAAGGTGGCAAAGCCACATGTGTGTATCTGCACTGCAATCTGGAATTAAAAAAACACCACAACCAAAAAGCAAAAAAAAAAACAACCCTAAAATCTGTGCAACTTTGAGCTTCTTGGCATGATTTTAAATGCTTCACAGGATGAAGCACTTTTTGGAGGAAAACTTTTAAAATCAGATTAAAATCTGTGCAATTTGTTGTGTTTTGGCATGATTTTCAGTGCTTCAGAGAAGGGAACACACTTTTTGGAGGGGAGGAAAGTGTTTAATAAAAGGTGGAAAATCACAAAAAAGGTGGAAGATATAGTAATGAAAATGAAAAATAAAAACGATAATAAGACAACTCTACAAAGCTCCTAACCTGGACAACTCTGGTGCTTCAAAGGGCAGTAATACTTGCTGAATACTGAGTTAACCTTTCCTGAATCACAAAACATTAACTCTTTGACGACGGAGCGCAATTTCTGACACACGATTTCCTGATGTGTCAGAAATTGCGCTCCGTCGTCAAAGAGTTAATCCTAAAGCCTGCTTCACAAAACAGACGCATACTGATTCAAGTGCAGACATAGATTACCAAGTACTGACCCCTCTGTTAGTGAGAGCCTTGCCAATACCATCAGGGACGCTCTTCACGGCATTACCAACATTCTTGGAGGCATTTCGCAAGGGGTTTACAAATGTATCCATCTGTGGAGAAAGCAAGCAAGAAAAATTATAGCTATATGACTATGAGAACACACACACACACACACGCCAGTCTGGGTGTCAACTTGCAGTTCAAACCACTTTGTCATCATCACTGTTTGATAATCCCATGGCTAATGCACAGCCCAAAACTGTATCTGGCACTTAAAAAAATTCATATTTGTGCACATGCCAACCCCAGAAAAGAAAATAAGAGGGCTGTACCTTTCTGGAGAACTCCGACTTGTGTTTCTCCCAGAGCCCAGGGGCCAGGAACTGAGTCATGAGTTCCTCCAGACCTGGAACTCTCTGCCACACATCTGGCTTCAGTAACACCTGGAGTTAAAAAAAACAAAAAACAAAAAACCCAAAAGGCATCAGTCTCAAGTGATGTCCTTGGACTGCGCTTTCTCTCAACATGAACAGAAAAATAAATCCACACCTTCTGAACTGCTGCCCATACTCTGTGTCAGAGCCTCTTTGCAAAGATTCAAACACCCAGTCATTTAGAAGAGGCTTTAAGCTCGGCCATTCCACTCAGACTGACTGACAGCGTCAAAAACAGAAAACTTTCTCCTTCCTCTTTTACTTTAGCTACCCCCCCCCCCCCCCCCCCCGTTTTTTTCTGTGCAACGTTCTAAGCGAAAAGAGCATGAACATTTTGTCCTGGAGTACTTCTGCGGGGACACCGATTTGGATTGGACCTTTGTCATGAATTTACACAAAATTCATAGGTATGACTTCCATAAGCAAAACAAACAATATTGATAAAAGAAAATGTAAGTTCAAGTGAGGAAAGTGTCTGAGTAACTTTCTCAGAAGACGAAACTGACCCTGAGGTAGCTGTCAAGGGCACGTCGTCGTTTCTCCAAGAACTCTTTGCCCATGTTTTTCAGCACAGTTTTCCCTGGAAGGGTTGGGCCTTGCAAGTCAGGAAACTGCATCAAACAGAAAGCATTATGATGAAAAATTCCATTTAACATTTTGTTGAAAAAACCCCACCAAAATAACATGATGTTTGTCTGCGCGCATGTGTGTGTGTGTGTGTGTGTGTGTGTGCGCGCGCTGAGAGCAGTACAATCCTACAATCCATGTTTAACACAGACTTGCAGCAACAGACAGCCTTCTAGCCCTCACTTTGTCGAAAGTAACGCCTTCACCTGTTGTAAGTGACCATCTTCATCCTACATACAAGAAAATGTACGCACCACCGAACGAACAGCAGACAGGCAAGAATTTTAATCATCCGATACCAGTCTGCAATGCATATTATATCATGTCTGCAGATCATTTACCTTCTCAATCAGGATCATGTTGAGGTCGTGGAAGTCACTGTAGCGTCGATACACATCCCAGATTTCCTCATCTTCAGCGTACGGAACTTTCTTCTTGACGGTCACAGCAAACACAGCGTAGGATTTGCCTGGCTTCTCTGGTTCCTTAACAATTCCTGGAGAACCAGAAAAAAAGATGACTAATCAGTGCTGAAAATGGTCCGTGATCCTAGAAGAGGAAAAGTCTGTAGCATTTGAAGTGGCAAAGCCACGAGCGTGAGTGCACAATACAATGCCATGGAGGTCCTACGGAAACTTTGTTTACAATAAGACTAAATAAGACTAAAATCTTGGTGCAATCTGGAGCATTTTCATCACGATTAAAGTGCTTCAGAGGAGGAAAAACTTTCTTCCTTTTTTTCAGAGAAAATGTTTTTGCCAATGGAGGAAGATTTCAAGCCCTGCTAATATCCTAAATGCTACCTATAATGAAAACTGAAGTGTCTGTGAGCAGAATCTTACACATGACTCCTGAAACACAATGAACCAGGTGTCTCCGCCTCCGATGCATCCCGAAGTTGACGGCTTTTTCGCTTTCAATTTGGTGCGCTACATGAATAGATGGATGCTTGAAGTTGAACAATGATTCACCGAATTCAGACTCACAAGTAGCCAAGGGAAGTGATTGATGATTGATCACTCTTTGAGTGACAAATCCATTTTCTACTGCACTCGCATCTGGCGAGTAAGTTTTTTTATTTTACTCGCCAGCACTTTGTTTTCCACCCACCATGGCGAGTAAAGTACATGCTACTTCCAGAACTGGCTGGTTGTAAAGTAGGCCCTACGCCCTGAAAGCCCCAGTGACTGAATGACAACAGCACAGGGTTCAAAGCAAACAGCATCGGTACTCACCAGTCTGTGTAACCTGAGCGGTGATGAAAGCGTCGCCTGTGGAGCTGGATCCAGCAGAGGTAATGGAGGACAGCGAATCAAGCGAGGTAGTGTCTCCGTCGTCAACGCTCTCTCCGGCATCCTCCGCCTGCACAAACCCCATGGTGCAACAGGTTGAAAGGCAAGCATTTCAAAACGTTTTCCTGATGGGCCTCTACAGCAAAAACAGCCCTTTGTTTCTTGGCCCTGCAGCTCCATGTCAATGTTTTACTTGTGTGCAGTACATGTATTCTCTCTGGCCTTGTGCTACACAGTCCCAGGGTTTCATATCAACTGGAACTACAAAAGGACAAATGTGCTGGCTGACCATAAAAGTATAAGACATTTCTCCTGAATGAGGTCCACTGTGTTGTAGAAATATATAATAAATTGTCAACTGATAATAAATATATGTCTGCCTTGGTAAGAAAGTAATCAGACATTTTGAAACTGAAACGATCTATGACCGATATCCAGGCTGGAAATGCAGCCCCGTAGCCCTCTAACAAATGTTTTCCAAAAGGCAGGCCAGCCAAACTAAATATACTGAAAATGCCACAGCCCCCAACCTGACACGATAACCATGTGAAATACAGTGTAGTCTAATTTGGAGTGGAGCAATGCACCTACAACATGGTGTACTAACAAAGTTAACTAACAGCAGCTACATGGTAGCCTGATTCTTCAACAGAGCTGGCTAAAAGAGATAAAAGGAAAAGGTTAAAAAAAAAAAAAAAACAGTAGGCATGTAAGCAAAATAATGAAACTGCAGTGCTAGGAAGAGAAAGTGAAATACAGGTAGGTATCTGCTTAACATGAATGCTAAGTAGAAGACAGGAAAATGACAATGATCGATTAGAGAGCAACCATGTCTGTGGGTAGAAATCATCGCAGGAGTTTTGCTAAATGCTACCTGCCACTTATGTCATATTCTCAACAGGAGAATGATTTTTTTTTTTTTTTTAATGTTCCCAAGTACATTTGACAGAGTAGATCGAATTGACTGTTTAAAGCAAAAGTAAAGAACAATAAGAAAACTGACAATATTCATTATACTTCATAAACACTGAGTAAAATGTTCAATAGTTAGTGAGTGGATAAACAAGTAAAACCTAACTAATTGCTCCAGTCACAGTTTCCTTATATCTAATGACAAACACATTATAATCTTCAGTCATACATGACAATTTATTGTGAGACACCTTTGGAGAGGCCCATAAACTGAACTGTTACTTTGGCTACCCAAAGTTCAATTACTTTTTATTAAAGTGTCATTAGAAAATTATACTCATGTATGCTGAAATACTTAGAGTAAGAAACAATTGGATGAGTTTTTACTTCACTCAGGGAAGAAGAAACAAGGCAAGTACACACAACAAACAGTGGGGACGACATTAAAACAGATGTTACCGTGAGTAGGATCAAGTTTCTTAAATAAAATATTTGCGTTTAAAAGCAAAAGAAAATAATGTAGATATACACTGAAATGAAACCATATGAGGATAATTTAAGGAAAGAAAAAACATACAACAGAACATTAATTACACAGGCTTCCTAGGGGTCATAACAAAAGAGAGGTGTATTATCATTAAAGTTAAAGAAAGCTGTGTCACTATAAACTTCAAAACAATTGTGAAATACGAAAACACACACTTACCTATTAACAAAGCACATGCTATGGTGGTACTTCACATTGAAAACGCACACATGGACTACTTTACGTACTTACAAAAGAACCACAGCAAGTCAGTAGACAGGGAACAACCACAACAGTAACTTACACTGCCCACTGAAGTGCCTGAGGTGCCGGACGCGGCAGACAGGTCTAAGCGAAAAGGGAAAAGCAAAGAAAAAACAAACATGACATGTAAACAGCCACGCAAACCCAACCAATGCTGCTGTCTCATACAGCTAACAACATGCGAGAGGCTAAACTGGTGAATGATGAAATGCAGAAATGCACTGCTGCAGTACTTTGCTTCAAAACTGAAGTTCTCTTTTCCATCTTTTTTTTTTTCTCGGAAAAACTTGTCAACAACAAAGGCAAAAGTGTCTCTGTTTCTGTTTAAACATTCATAAATTTATAGCTCTGAATGATACTGGGGTTATTTTCTGAAGTACATATACCCAAAAACAAAGAGAGAGAGAGAGAGAAAGATAAAAACAGCAAAAGTTATGCACAATGACTGCAGCAGTGCAATTTGAGTATATGAACAGCATACAACAAAAGTTACAAAACACCAAAACATTTAACCGATTTGTTAACTCAAAATGGTAGTGGTTAACTTCAAGTATATGAAACTCATACCCATCCATTTTTATTTTATTTTATTTTTTTAAGTCCTCAACTGGCTGCTCTGCTGTTTTCAATAACTCTACCTCTTTAATTCTGGTCTCAGTAAATCAGACTTTGCAGGTGTACTCGTCAATGTCACTAGTTTTAGGCCGAATACAATGACTAGCAAGCAAACCAGCAAAACAAAAGCTCAAGCTCTACTGTAGCAAATATACAGTTAAGCGCTTCCTCTTTTTTTTTTCCTTCTTTTTAAAAAAAAAGAATTCAGTCAAGACTGAGGCAGAAATCAGAAAAGCAGCCACTCTGACTACAGAACCTGGCATGCTGTAATTGTAAACATTCTGAACCCAGAAAGTCTGTGCCAGCATCACACTACAGGCATCTTATGGTCCAACAGAAATGTCTGCATTGCAGTTTCACTGCATGTTACGTATGTGCACCTCTGTAGCTCTGTGTTCATGGTATAAATGCCATTTTGCTTTTGCGTTAAAGTACCAGAGAAGGTCCCTGTACTCTTTATCTGTCGTGCTGATCTGCGAGACTGTGTGGTGAAAGACAGCTTGCCAAAAAGTCCTGCCATGCATAGACTAGATGCAGAAGTACATGTATGTACAAAGTTTACCCTGGTAGTGCTGAGCCCAGAATATTCCGGGCTACTTCTAGGGCTTTATCAGTGCAAGACAAATCAATTCAGCAGGACCAGGATGAATGCAATGAGTTACCAAGACAGGCATGCGATCGTCACCCATTTCAGTATGGGAGGGAGGCAATGCACTAGCTAGTTAAAAGATACCACCTGATGCATGCGGCCACCGACCCAGAACGAGGGGAGGGGCGTAACATGAACACATAGGAAAAGCTACATACAACAGGTTAAGTAACAGCCCAAATAAAAATCCGCAAAAAAGGGGCAGCTTGATAAGAAAAGGGGACATACTCTGAACCATATAATCCTGGGCACTGAAAATACCAGTACAATGAGAGAAAATCAGATTGGTACACACAATCATGCTATGATATCAGCCTGGAACTTATTTCTGCAAGACAAACTGTCACAGTCATTCAGTCAGGGTAATTTGCGTGCTACGCAAAGAACTAGACACAAGCACAGAACTGTATCGCAGACTTAGGAAATTCTTTCACCAATTCAGTGCACCACTTCTACGGTCATTATTGCACCCAGTTTCAGTGAAACTTAACTTCGTAACTGACATTTGACACCACTCTGGCTAGTACGATATTCTGATTTTACTGTACTTCTCGTTCTAGACTGACTGGTTTAACGTGTAAATCAGCATCATGCTGTCACTTTTCTTCACCACAACATGATATGTCTGTAACAAGTTTTAAAAGACACGTTTCAGCCGTGCAATGAGGCTCTCGGATCCATGTGGTCGAGAAGTCTGACGGGTGGGTGGGACGACAATTGGTCTGTTCCCGACACTACATGTACCTGATTTGTGATACTGATAGAAAAATGTGATTGATTGATTATTAACAAAAAAGGAAAAAAAAAAGAAATGTAAGTGAAACCTCAAGTCAGACTGACGTGAAATGAAACTTGGTGTGTCAATGTGTAAGTCTGTGTTAGTACTCTCTGGGCAAGGGTGGATCTCCGTGGTGGTTGGTTTGGTGAGCACTGAAAGGCAGGGATGGGGGGGGGGGGGGGGGGGGGGGGGGGGCCGCGGGGTCCAGAACTGCAGGAAATCCATCCCTGCTACTCTTTTTTATGACTAATATGAGTCACACAAGTGTTTACTCACTTCCTCTTGCAATGGTCAAGATACCCAACAAAGTATTTTATGACTGTAACGTTTGTAATACCGAGTGATCCACCCCTGCTGGATTTAAATATCTTGCTATGCTGACATTAAAGCTAGTCTTGAAGTGTAATCACAAATAATGATTTAGATGTTAATTCTACTGGTAGTGTTTACAATCAAAGACAAGCTAATGTCTACGTCTGGCCATCTACAGCAGCAGAAACAGTCCATCTTTTCACTATTCAAAGTTTCATTCCAAGAATATTTTACTTGAACCTCTTGAAATAACCCAACAACATAACGATTAATGCCAATTTTATTTTAGGAAAACAATGGCTCTGCTCACACACTATTCATAAGAAATGAAACAAAATCTGTGCAAAAACTGTCACAGCAGTCTGTGTAAAAGCTGTCGCGGTAGTCTATGTAACACCTGTCACAGTAGTCTGTGTAAACACTGTCACAGTAGTTATGTAAAAACTGGTACTGTAGTCTGTGTAAAGGCTGTCACAGAAGTCTGTGTAAAAGCTGTCACAGTAGTCTGTGCAAAAACTGTCACAGCAGTCTGTTTCAAAACTGTCACAGTAGTTATGTAAAAACTGGTACAGTGGTCTGTGTAAAAGCTGTCGCGGTAGTCTATGTAACACCTGTCACAGTAATCTGTGTAAAAACTGTCACAGTAGTTATGTAAAAACTGGTACTGTAGTCTGTGTAAAGGCTGTCACAGAAGTCTGTGTAAAAGCTGTCACAGTAGTCTGTGCAAATACTGTCACAGTAGTCTGTGTAAAAACTGTCACAGTAGTTATGTAAAAACTGGTACAGTGGTCTGAGCAAAAACTGTCACAGCAGCCTATGTAAAACCTGTCGCAGTAGTCTATGTACATGTAACACCTGTCACAGTAGTCTGTGTAAAAACTGTCACAGTAGTCTGTGCAAATACTGTCACAGTAGTCTGTGTAAAAACTGTCATAGTAGTTTTGTAAAAACTGTCACAGTAGTCTGTCTAGAAACTGTTAAAGTAGTCTGTGTAAAAGCTGTTGCAGCAGTCTGTGTAAAAACTGCCATGAGTAAGCAAATGGCATACATGATGACAGCTAATTCTCACCATCGTCAATGCTCATGGCATCTGGATCTTGCTGCGCTTGGTCCGAGTTCAGCAGCCCCAGGTCAGACAAGAGACGCACATAGCCCGGACACTGCAAGAACTCCTCATAGTAGTTGGTGTGCAGGATCTGATACACCTGAAAACGACACCAAGTGAGCACAATAACCATTAAGAGCAACAATAAGTAGTTGAAAAACAAAGGAAAAATTCCTCATACAGGTAAACCCTGTTTAGGCTGTCTCCATTCCAGTCTTAGAATATGAGTCTTTAAACCAGCCAACTTGTGCAGTTTTTTTTTTGTTTTTTTTTTTATCAGTTATTAGAGACTGTTTTAGCAATGTGTATCAATGCCTCACCATCTTGACCACTCCATCAGTACTTACCCTGGCCTGCACCATGTCAAAGATGTCTTCCGAGAGGTGTTTGCATTTGATTTTCTGCAAGATCCCCTTGGTGAAGTCAGACTCCACACGGATTCTTGATATGCCCTGCCAATCAAACCATAAAATGGTTAGGATGAAAAATGAGCAATACGTGTACTAAGAAGATAATAAGAAATTTGCCTAAGGGGCGAAAAAATATCTTGCCCGAATTAGACGCGATACTGATATAGTGTCCTGTTTGTCCCACTTTTTTCCCCCTGGTGGCGGAAACAGAACAGCGGGAAAAAAAAACAAAACAAAAAATCCGGTGGAAACTGGCATGGGGTGGCTGAATTCTGTTGAATAGCTGGAAAAAAAAACACCCCCAAAAAACCTCATGCCTGTGCTACTACTACTACAACCACTACTTCCAATAATTATAATACATGTAAGTACCATACCTTATCATTCAGATACTGATCATAGATGATCATAGCAGCTCGCCGTAGTGCTGTAAGATCAGGCTCACAACCATCAGGTGGATTTCTCAACTGCTGAGCTGCTGCAGCCTGGAAACCCTGCAAGACACAGGACGAAGCAAACCCTCACAATACTGTAAGTCAGCAATTTTGAATAATAAATTTTCTAATAAATCCTGACATCAGCTGTGTTCCTAACCTCTTTCTAGACGGAGGGTCACTTTGACCCTCTCTGTCGAATTCAAATCTCTGCGTCAGATTCTGAAACTTCTGCGTAAATGACGCACATATGTGTGTAATAAGGAACACTGCATCAGTACAGATATAAAGTCAGCTGCCGAAAAAGTACATTACAGCTGGACACAATCACTTGAGGGAAAAAATGAGTTCTGTTGGGACGGACAAACTATGAAAAAACAAAACAAACAACAACCAAAAAAAGACACTGACTAAAATGTGCGCATAATTCTTGACACAGAAGCTCATGTACTGACGTAGTCGTCGAAAATGCTGTTGCACGAGAAATACAATGCAGCAACAGCTAGCATCTGACACTGCAGATCTAAAAAAAAAAAAAATTATACTGTCAGTGCAACTGTGGATAACAAAACTGTTCGATACAGCGTTTTTTTCCCCTAACCCACTTACCTCCACATTCAAGTAGAAAAATAAATACTGCTGACCACCTTTCTCAGTGATGAACTCTGCAAGAAAAAGTTGCAACTCACAGAGAAACTGTTGAGCAACCCCTCCCCCCCCCCCCCCCCCCCTCTCCAAGGAAAGAATTAAATCACATAGGTTTTTGCATCCTTAGCCCCCTAGCCAAGTGTTTGTGCTCATACGGTGCTGGCTGCAACTCTAAAGCCCCATTAAAATTCTATCACAGGCTAAATGGATTCGAGAAAAGAAGTCAATGGCTCTGTGGAATAACATGCCTGTGAGAATTTTCATTTTACAACTTGTTGGAAATACAATGAAAAACTGTGCAGATGTTTGAGAAGTTTTTACACTGTCAGTAGACTTACCAATGAAAGCTTGGAGTGCTGTGTTGTTGTTGAGGATGTCATCCAGCGACATCACATACAGGGACTGGTATCGGAGGTAATCAGGTTCCTGGAATAAATCAACACCACTCACAATTTGACGTTTAATGAAACTACCACCACAACCAATCCTGTCCTCTCACACACACACACACACACGCACACACACACACATTCTCACACACACCCTGACATACACACACACACACACTTCTCTCTCTCTCTCTCTCACACACACACCCTCACACACACACACACACACACACACACACACACACACACACACACACACACACAGTGACAACCCAGACATTTCTTTCTCTCTACTTGACCACAGCAAAACAAATTTATGAGCTTTACTGTACTGACCTCCATGACCTCTGTGTCAAAGGTGCCCTCCTGCAGCCGCTTTAATCGCACATTGCAGGTGTCTCGAAGAAACACCAGACTGTTCAAATTCTGTTTTATCACAGTATCTGCAAAAGAAAATAAAAGCAATTTTGTGAAAAAACGTCACACAGGATCTGTGTACACAAAATTCTGAATGCAACCTGGTGTTATTTTCAGTATGTGTTCCTTTGTTTAAGTGAACAGCCAAAATAAAACACTCCTACACAGGCCTAACAAAACATTCCCACTTGTTCACAATGACTAAATGAATGAATGAATGAACTCACAAGTCAATGCCGTTATCATGTATCAAACATTAGTGGTAATGACATACAGAGTACTTCAGTCAACGCAGTGCTGAAATATACATGTTCCAGAGTTTCATCACAAAGGCAGCTTTTAACTGGTACAAGTGGTAAATGATGATTTTCCTATTTGTGCGAACACACACACACACACACACATACACCAAAGCAAACAATTAAACAAAGAGAATTTCTGCAATTCTGAAATTCACTAATTTCCTACCTTCGCTTCCTCCGGTGTCTTTCGATCGCCATCTGGCAATGTCCTCCTCCACCTTGTCCCGCACTGCCTCCAACTCTTCTGGCAGATCACTACTTCGTATCACAGTCAGGAATGTCTCTCGGGTGAAAGAACTCTCATAACACTGCAGACAAAACAAACAAAAAACAAAAACATGAAATATATGCATACTTCTAATAAGTTCTAGCTGCAATTCCTCTGGTCAACGTTATCATGCCATTTTGGCCCAACTGGACTTTTAGGAGAGGATGAGCTATTATGAAAATGGAATTATGCCTAACTTCCATGATGGCACAGTGTGCCTTTGATCTCTGTCCCCCCCCCCCCCCTTGATCTCTGCCCCCCCCCCCCCCCCCAAACACACACCCACCCCGTCACACACTACTGGAATAAAAACCTTTCCTCATGTTGACATTAATTTACTAAAAAAAATTTCAAATAATAAAATCTCTGTAAGCTTGACAAGAAACATAATGGCCGCAGCAGCAACTTGTTGCAAAAGGAAAACAGTCATTCCCCAGAAACCAGAAAAGAAATCTGACGGCACGGAGAACATTTCAAAATCCAGTGAGTGATCTTGTCTGATTCAAAAATGGAAGTGTTGCATGCAAATCTTCAGGAAACTGTCTCATTCACACATCAGGGATATCTCCATGTTTTGCAGCTTACTCATGAGTAAGGAGTAACCAACAGTCCCACTTACCAACCATGCCACATACTGATTGATGTAGTCTGGGTCAGACAACAGGTCAATCGTAGGAATGAATATCCCGTTCACTAACACTTCCTGCACAGATAAACAGGATACAAATCAAACTTCAAGAATAAGCAAAGGAAGAAGAACAAAAGAGAACAAAACCCCAACAATTTCACAAGAAATTTTCTTCCCCCAACTACTCAAAATTTTTAACCCTAGCCATTATCAAGAACTGTAATTATTACTAGGTAACTGCTACATCTAAATATACGTGTTTGAAGAAAGAGCACACAGAACATTTTAAAACACAAAACTTATCACATTTCAAATCAATGACAGCTGAGCTTGGTGACTGGGGATGATTTCTGTATCATGAAAATTTGCCATGATTCAAATGTGCACTCCTTTTTTATTTAGTTTTTGTTATAACTTGGTATTTCTTGGACAACAACTTACAAGATCTAAACAATTCAATGTAAATTCAACATCTTTATTGTCGGCAGCATCTGAACTGCTGTCATGGAATAGGTTATGCGAGAGTGTTTTTTTGGGGTTTTTTTTTTCCCCTCTTTCCCATTTTGGCAATGCCAATCACAGACAGACAAAAGCGCAGCAAGCATGAACTGTTTTCACGGCATACCTCTGTATTTATAAATGGACATCCGACTGGATTGGATAACAGAATTACTGTACGTATTTACTATTATCATGTACACAGTAAAAAAGATTTGTCTCATAGAAACACCAGAAATCCAGACATGGAGGCTAACGGTGTTAATGAGGTCTTATGTATACATAGTGCATGTATGAATGTAATTAATACAACACTTCCCGCACCCTGATTATATATCTGAAAGGCTTGCTGTGGAAGTCATCTTTTGGCAGCAGAAGGTACAGCAACACCTCACAGAGATCTTGGAGATATTCTGAAAACAAAAGAACAATGGGCTTTAATCAACAGAAACTCCCATAAATTAAACATGCTCACTTTTCACCACCTAACCTTTCCTCCATAATTCAAACCCAACACTCAACAGGGTCCAAAGAATGGCAATGTCATTCCCTGTCCTTACATTTAAGATGGCAGATCCTACCTGTGAACATAAATCTGCTGACTTGTCATGGCACATATAAATTGACATATTTCTGAGCACATTTTTACCCAAACCATTTGACATAAAAATTATGTTCAGACAAATTCTGGACACAAAATTTCAGAATATGCATTAAATAATTTTCAATCCTGTATGGTTCAACTACAAACTGCCTTGTCTCCAGAAAGCGCTGCAACACATGAAGTGCCTCAAGACTGTCCTGCAATGGATTCCCTCACATTGTGGCATACAAGGAAATGAGGAGGCAGACAGAATGGCAAAAATAGGTGCAAAAGACCAGCAAGAAGAAAACGCAGTCAGCTTCACAGAAATGAAGACCATTATCAAGTCTTTGTTCAGACTCCCTGATGCCCATGACAGCTACCATCAGCTGACAAGACCAGACCAGGTGATCATCTTCCGCCTCAGAACTGGACACAACAGGCTGAGACACCATCTGCACAGAAAGATGCGCCTTGTGCCGTCCCCGATGTGCTTCTGTGGAGAGGCAGTGCAGAATACAGAACACATCCTACAAGACTGCAGGAACCTCCAGACGCTAAGGGAAGCGACATGGCCACAACCACTCCCCCTGCAACAGAAGCTGTACGGGCTGGTGGAAGAACTCCAGAAGACCACCAGATTCATCTCAAGTACCTGTCTCCCAGTGTGATAACAGCGATCGAGAAGAAGAAGATCCTGTATGGTTTCAACAGGGAAACGTCAAATAGTCACAGCGGTAGGAATAAAACCATTACATACGACGTTCGTGTTCAGGACTAGTGCAGATGAGGTCACGACACATGTTGTCCTCCATCTCGACCTCCACATCAAAGAATGCTTCTTCCAGTAACTGACAGTATTGCTCTGTAACACAACAAAGGCAAAACAAATTGTAACCAAATACGTCTTCAAACGCGTCTTGCATCAACTGACAAGGCAGTGCTGGAGTGCCAAACTAAAAGGAGGTTAAAAAAAATGCCCCTTAATGAAACAGCAGAGGTCACACTATACTACCGAGAGCAAATCACTCCTGAGGTTTGGTACAAGAGCCTATCTGTCCTGGATTTTGATCATGCCTCAGGCCAATTTTTTTTTACCATTTGACAGTAGAAATCTGTGTACATTTCTGAAATACAGTTGCTTAAAAAAAAAAAGAGATAATTGAGATGAAGGTCAGGTTAATCATTCACAAAATATCACCCCACCTCCACCCCTACCTGACGGCCAACATTGCTCTGGACCAACACCCCACCCACCCAACCAATGCTGTACGAAGAAAGTAACCAGAACTTACATGGACAGCGGAGTATGATATAAAACAGTGCTCAACATAATGACTTTTTGTGTAAGCGATGAACTCAATTCCTGCAGACCCCCCCCCCCCCCCCCCCCCCAAAAAAAAAAAAAAAAAAAACACCTAAAAAAAAACCACTACAATAGTACAAAGGGAACTGAACACCGAAAAGCTTGCAACAAGCTTAGAGGACAACACCACACAAATTTAGTTATTTACCTACAAAAAGGAACATCACACACTACTCTGTACTCACCATCATTTCTGTGTACCCGTACTTTGTCTGAAGCTCTGCGGTACAGTCGGATGTGAGAGGCAAAGTCATCAACCAGATGCTGAGTGAAGTAAGGCATCCAGTCAACGTCTTTCGACCTGCACAGAATTTTCCCGCACAACTGAACATGGCTGTGATATTCCTCCAAGCCACCTACTCAACTTCAGCAAAGGAAGGTTATATATATTCATCTCACACAAATGAAAGATACATGTACTGTAATCACAGCATGCTTCTCTGACATCCATAAAAAACAGCCACTTCTTTACCCTGCCACTTAACTCGGCAAAAAGAAAAAAAATGAAAGCCTCAAAACCGTCCACCACTGCGGTAAGATCTCATACATATATTCAGATTCTTAGTTGAAACTCTGTTCTGTTAAACTTCAAATGAGCTCAGTCCTAAACAGACTGGCAAGCCAAAAATTCCTACAGCACCAACCTGGAAGCAAACGTGATGACAACTTTCTGAAAGCACTGCCATATGTCCACTAGAAAGACATCATGATCGCTGATCTGTCGGTACCATGGTTTGATGTAGTCCCGCACAGTGTACTCCAAGACCTGAACAGATACACAAAAGGAAAATGACAGAAAGTGGCACACTGTACCAGGGCTGAGATTTAGCAAGCCAGGCTAAGGAGCCAGCCGGGCTCCTAACCTGGGAAGTTGAGGTTGCCAGAAAATTTTTCAGGTTGCCAGACCCTTTGATTGAAAACGCGGTCCTATTTTAAATTGTATTTATACTATTGCAGCTAATAAACAAGATAACTTTCAACAACAACACTGTTTCATTTTTGTGCACTCTCCTTCTGGCAACAATCTCTGTGTCCAGCTGACTGCTCATGTTTTTTGATCAAATCAAGTTTAAACAAATTTGTGCCGATTACAAAGGGCTGCTGCTGCTGTTTACAGCGCGTGTCAAGAGTCCGTGTACAGGTACGGAATCTCTACCACTGGCGGTAATTTTCAGGTCGCCAGCCGGGCGAATAGTACCGTAAATCGAGTTCGCCAGACACCATTTTTAGGGGCCATTGGCGAGTTGGCGAGCGTTAAAGCTCAGCGCTGCTGTACTTCAGCTGAAGTACTTGTCAGCAGTTTCCACACAAAAATAAAATAACACTGAGGGTGGGGTGGGTGGGTGTTTAGGGGTTTAGGGGTTTAACGTCCTTTTCCACCACATCGGGTGATATCAAGGACGGGGCAACGATAAAAAAGCCAGCACAAATATTTGGCCCCAGACGGGATACAACCTCACGACCCGAGCATTAGAAGTCCAACGCTCTACCATTCGACCACCCCGGCTCCCCATAAAATAAGACTGAATTAGTGAATATTTGAAAAGAGTCAATACAGTAAAGTACAGGACTTTAAAAAGAAAGACATGTATACAAAACAGTCAAGGATATTATAAAAGAAAACGCCACACAGACATAACTGTCAGAATAGCTGTCAACAGCATACTGTTCTCTCCCTTGCCCTCTTAGATAATTAACTCTTAAAACAAGCCCTACCACCCCCCTCCCCACTGTATGATACGACTGGTAAAAAAAACACAAGCCACTGCACACCAGTAGGAGCTACTTTCAGCAACTGTTAGTATTACGCAAGGTCTGGGCCTTCCCTGCTAGGCTGGAGACCGCTGATGATTGCATTATAGTGGCTTGAAGTGGCTCCAAGTGATATGAAGATTTCAACTAAAATTGCAAGCTTTGCATGGGCTTTTAAGAGCTAATTCAGAAGCAATCAACAGAGAGCCTCTTAAAAAGCCTTTGTGCTTGAAACTGAAGTTCACAGGCAAACCTACGCCTCACTAATTTAAAAAAAAAAAATTGGGGATGCCCATTTTGCATGCAAAGCTTAGCACATTTACCCAGAACAAAAATGTCTGAACCTCTAACCAAACTACCCAAACCACAGAAGTCTCCAAAATACCTCTTTTAGAGAATCGTCAATAACACTGGCCCCAGTCATGCGCTTGTCAAAATTTTTGATTTTGGTCGTTGGCTCCATGCTACTGCGAATTTGTTTCACGCCAGTAGGTGAACCTGGACACCGGCGGTTTTCCTGCTGCAGGATACCTTGTGACAAAGTCCTCCCATAGAAGCCTGCTATTACAAGGCACCTGCGACAGAAAAAGATACACTGCTGACATTTGCGCAGCACTAGAAGGACTAAATACTAGGAGTAGGAAATGTGGATGTTAAATACAGAAAAAGCATTGCCTAGTAATTGTAGAATTCTACAATCATAAAGTGACAGATTCCCAGCAATATTATACCAAGCCGCTAAGCACCTAAACACATGTATACAAAAGGCGTGCTATGCATCTTGTCTAGCACTGACCCGATGAGGAAGCAGAGGGCATAAAATGCCGCTAGCACTCCCAACTGGCCGAAGGAGATGAAGAAGAGGAAGGTGGCTAGCAGCAGCCACCACACCCAGCTGGTCCCTCCGCCTTGGAGCTCCATCTCCCCCCTGTAACAGACAGATGCAATCTTTGATTATGTGAATACACTTGTATGTGTATGTCAGAATAGCAATATCAAATGATTAAAAATACGGTAGAATCTCTTTTGGGTGAACACTCCTTTCACAGACCACCTGCCTTTATAGACCAATGTTATCCTAGCAATGGGTTTCATTCCCTCACTGTCTGAAATCTCCTTATGACCACTTTCTTCTGGTTAAAAGGGGCGTTTGCCCAAAAGAGGTTTTACTGTATCTACTTTTGCTGATATTCACACATAAAAATCTACAACCAACCAAGTTAGAATAGAAGTCTGCTGGTACAGTGTACTTTTCAGTTTAACCAGGGCCTGGTATCTCAAAACCAAACCAGCCTTTGTCATTCACCGATTCACCCTGTCAGTGTCAGGCTTCTTTACATACTGTATTAATTATCATCCTACAAAACAATATGTATGGTGTCCTTCCATGACAGACATGGACTGAGCTGACCTTATGAATATTGATAACATTCTTCTGGAGAGAAGTCTCTGTGATGTACCTGGACATTCCTTACGCTAGCAACACAGTATGACTATGATTCTAATAAAAAAAATTTCTATCATCAGTGTTCCTTACTGCTTTCAAAACTGAGGGTCACTTTGACCATCTCTGGCAATTTCAGAGGGTCATTTTGTAAAATCAGTGAAGTACAGCCACAAAATCTCTGCGTCAGATTCTGAAATACACATGAGCGTAAACGACGCACATAATTATGTGCGTAATAACTTAATAAGGAACACTGTCTATGAATACTTTCAAACTACCAGCATATTTTGACCCACGCAGCTAGCCACACTGAATGTTTTACTAATGTACAGTGCAGACCTCTAAAAGCAAAACACTGCCCTGAGCAGAGTAAATCCCTGTTCACAAAAAAATCATACTGCAAGTTCTACAACACACAGGTAACAACTGACCAGAGAAGATAACTACCACTGCAAGCAGGTGGCAAGCAGTCAACTCAGTGAAATAAAGTACAGCACACTGACCCTGTCACAGTAGTAGCACCACACACTCTTATCTGGACATGAATTGTTTTCTTGAATATTCATAAACAATAAAAAAGAAGAATGGCATATGGTCTGCATGATCACGTTGCATGATCAGCCATGTGGCCAACAGCTTACATGTTCTACACTGACTACGCTGTTTTGCTATGAACACACACCAATGCCATTATAGTCAAGGCCAGTTCAGCTTTGGTACAAAGTAATATCCTACATGCACATGAGTCATTTAAAGTCCCCTTGAGTGGTGGGGGGAGGGGGGAGAAGGTGGGAATGCACAACTCTGGCGTTCAACAGTAATACGCCACAAACTTTGGCATAGTGTTTTTAGTTACACGTTGCACAAACATATAAACCGATACAAATGTCACAACTTAACCGTACTGAAGAAGGCAGAAACAATCTGTCATGTGACTGACTTTTCCGAAAGACGATACTTTACGTGGTCATCATTGTGTGGAGTGCAATCATTTTAGTTTGTAGGGTTTTTTCCAATGATATACTACGCTGTCAGCATGCCTAAAGGATGTACTGTGCTGATGGGGATGATGTCAGCTAATAGACAACAAACCCTTCGTTGGGTAGATGCGCAGATTTCAGCAGATCACAGATTCATGCAAACATATGACGGGTTTGTTGACGGACGGACGTCTGTCACTGACGGCCATCTTGATTAAACCTTTCCACTGGCCAAGGCAGCCAATGATAGGCCGCATTACAAAACCCTTGATGTCTCTCGTACGCCACAATTGGCCCATGAATCAGGGGAACTAATCGCTTCAATTTGTGCTGTTTCCACCCCCCGTCTCATTTTCCGATGCATTTTCATGCAGCCTCTCTCTAAAATACGATGAAATCTGCAATTTTTCGTTGCAAATGTGCTTCTGTTAAGAGTGAATTTGTTTGATGTGAAGAAAATAGTCACTTAATAAACAAACCCATGGAAATGTAGAGTTACACTCCTCACACTCAGTACGCTTCCAATTAGAGTTCTTTCTCTTGATCTTGATGCAAGATGGATCTGCTTTCGAGAGCGGTAGCGGTAGCCGTGGAAAAGCATCCACGTTTACAGGACAAGATCTGCACTTACGGCACGGCAGGATTCAGAACAAAGTAAATATAAAAGTAGTGCTTTCTTTGCCTGCCTCAGAAGTGGTAATTTATTGTAGATCAGCCACGCCCCTTAGTACATCTCGTGTGCATGCGCTGTTGTGTAAATACCGGTGTCGGCGAGGGGACGGTGCGTGTAAATCACTCAATGAAATGGTCTGTCTTTTTATGTTCTTTTTATGTTCTAATAACATTTTATCCATCTGTCAACCAGAGCTGAAGACCTAGACCATGTGATGTACAGGGTTGGATTACTGGCAGTGCTGGCCGCCAGGTCCAGACAAGGTAACAACAACAACAACACACACACACACACACACACACACACATCCATTTGGAATTCCAAAAATCTGCCCTTCCAAATGTAAAACTGTGTGCCCCTGTCCATCTTTGTCTCTCCAAAACTGTGTACATTGGTGTCAGCTAGGGACTTCGCGAGACTAATTGTAATTCCAGTATGGATCATAACACACACACACACACACACATACACACACATACACACATATATATATATATATATATATATATATATATATACTGGTACTGGTTAAGAGTATGACAGGAAACAGCACCACGATTTTGCTGTGTTTTTCCATTGCAAAATGTTCACGATAGATCGATACTTCAGCTTTATTAGTTACTTAATTTGGCAGTTGTACGTGTTCTGTGCTATTGTACCTCATAACTGGCAGTTCCTGTCATGTACATGATATGATATGTATGGTGAATAAATCTGTGTTCCAGCTACCATCGGGGTGATGATCACAGCCTCACACAACCCTGAGGAAGACAATGGGGTGAAACTTATTGACCAGTTCGGAGACATGATGCCGCAGGCGTGGGAGGTTTATGCAACACAGCTTGCAAATACAACGTGAGGCCCACTTGTTTTCCCCTCTTTTTTGATCAGATGATGATGGATGCTAATTAATTTACTGAGGAATCTTTTGAAGTACAAGGATCATAATCATATGAACAGAATTTGCTTTATTTTCAAACAACAGTCAACAAAGCAAAGTAATCTTGGGACTGAGGTTGGTGTATCTGAGCATCAGCTTTAAGTGGCCTTGCAAGAACCAGAGAGTACCTGGAAACGGTGAAAACAAGAAATCTAAATAAAATGAAGGAGCATAAATCCCCCCCCCCCCCAAAAAAAAAAAAAAAAAATATATATATATATAAACAGAGAGAGAGAGAAATTTATGTAATTACTAATTTAGTTATGGTGTTGATGTGACCAAGACTCAGACGGTTACATCAATTACACTTATGAACACCTGTTTGTTACTCGTTTAGGACAGAAGGTGACAATGTGTGACACTTATCTTCATTGTTGTCTGCTTTCAGGGACAAAGGCATCCCAGCTGTTTTGCAGAGTATTGTGGATGTGGAGAAAATTGACATGTCTGTAAAAGCTGTTGTTTTCATTGCAAGGGACACCAGGTGATTGCCACCACCACACTATCGAATGCCATTTTGTTTTGTATGAATTTGTTCTTATCAAGGCTGTATAAAATTACTTTATTTCAGTTTTGTTTAGATGCTCTCCCACCAAATTTTTATAGGAATTGTTTTTTCTCTTCCTCCCTCTCCTTCCCCCACCCAACTCATACCCTTCAAAGTGAAGTAAATAAGATAATTTCATTGTGTCTGTTTTGAGGTGGTTTTGGGTTTTTTCTTTGTTGTTAATGTTTCTTTTTGGTTTAGTTTCCATGCAAGTTGATTATATGTCCCATAGCGATGCTGGTTTTAAAAAAATAAATAAAGAAATAAAATATAAAAATCATGGTACAGTCGAACCTGCCAAGGCGGTCACCTGTAATAGCCAAACCACTGTCTAACCTGGTCACCCCAGAGGATCCCCTGACATACTAGCTGTTGACATGACACCCTGGATAACCCGGTCACCTGTCTAAAGTGGTCAGTTTGACCCAGTCCCGTGGGTGACCGCCTTACACAGGTTTGACTGTACACATGCATGTATGTTAAGTTAGGTGTCTGTAGTGACTTGCCTCTAGCTCTGCTCTGTCATCTGCCATATCACAGGCCAAGCAGTGTCTCACTGTCCCAAGCTGTACAGGATGGAATTCAGGCACTCGGTGGGGATAGTAAAGATTTTGGTGAGTGTGCGTCTGAGAGCCCCAGTTTTGCAGCAAGTTTTGCTTCCATTCATTTAGACCTCTGAGTCTGACACCAAAAAAAGTGGTTGTTTTCAAAATTTGGAGACTTACATCTGTCATGCACTTCATGCCTGCCAAAAGAACGTGCATTAAAATAATATATGCTTGGGAGGTAATCTGTGTATCATTTTGTGTGAAATCTGTGCATCTCTGGCTGGGGTACATATTGTGCGAATGCTGGCGATCTGATCCTAGTGATAAGGGTCTTGGTGGAAATGAAAATGTGTTCATATTTTGCTACCTAGTACCTACTTTATCCTTGGAATTAAAAAAATAAAAAAAAAAAATTACAGGCTTATTAACCACACCTCAGCTGCACTACATTGTATGCTGTGAGAACACGAAAGGTGACTACGGAGTACCCAGTGAAGAGGGCTACTATGACAAAATGTCAAAAGCGTTCTTGTCACTTCAGAACGAGGTTTGTATTTAAAGTACACGTATCTGTACCTGTACTCATCTGTGTGTGTGGGGAGGTGGGGTGGCCGAATGGTAGTGTTGGACTTCTAATGCTTGGGTCGTGAGTTTGATCCCGGCTGGGGCCAAATATTTGTGCTGGCTTTTTCATCGTCACCCTGTCTTTGATTTCACCCGTATGTGGTGCAAAAAAGGACGTTAGACCCCCAAACACCCACCCCGCCACCCCTCATCTGTGTGTGATGTCAGCATTTTTAAAATATTTTTTATTACACTATATTATTATTATTATTATTATACTTCCCCATATGGCTTTTCCTCTCCTGTTCAAGCAGACTGTGTCATTCAAACATGTATTACTGGTATCTCTGTAGTCATCTGTGCCAGTGCTTCTCTTTAATTTGTGTTTTAGCCAATGACTGAGTGTGTGAATGTGTATATGTATTTATATGGTATGTTTGTGTATATCAATTGTGTTTTATTATCAAGAGGAGCAAAGCAAATTCTTCTTAATTGTAACTAAGAAGCAATAAATCTATCTTATCTTATCTTATCTTATCATTGAAATGTTTGACATGGGAGTACTTAGCACTGACAGAATGCGCATCCATCCAAACACCTATGGATCTTTGCACTTCAAAGGAAAAGTTGCCAGTGAGGATGATATTCTTTCTTCTTGGTTTATTGGCAGGGTGCAAACCAAGGAAATTACACTCCTCAGGTTTACCTTGATGCTGCCAATGGGGTGGGAGCGCCAAAAGTAACGGAGCTGGCTGGTCGCATCAGCAAACACCTTCAGCTGCAGATCGTCAATGATGGCTCCCAAGGCAAGCTGAACTACAGGGTGAGGAACTGACAAATAGTGGGGACACTGGGGTCGCGCTGGTGTTTTTCATTTTGCAGTAGAAAAAGCATGTGGTCTGTAAAATTGTGTATTTCACACACACACACACACACACACACACACAAATTACATACGTATCAGACAGAAGGTTTTGATTTTATGACATCAGCCAGTGAAGGAAACAAAGTGCCATGAAAGTTGCATAGTGTGCTCCCTATTGTAACTTCACTGGCTAGTGAACAGTGTAATTTACCTTGCGTCGCTGACGGCCATGCTGCAGTAATTGACAAGGGATAAGCCCAGAAAACAGGGAGGCTGTCAAAGCGCTGACTTGTGGGTGCAATACGGGCCCTCTCAAAATGCCTACTAGTACACAGAGGTCTCTTGAAAATGCGTAGGACGTCACCAAAATGCAATATTTACACAGAACTGCAGAAAATGTGAGGCCCGTGGGTATGAATTACACTATTATGCGTTGGTTTTGTTATGTTTTTTTTGTTTGTTTGTTTGTTTGTTTGTTTGTTTGTTTTTTTTTTTGTTTTTTTTTTGGGGGGGGGGGGGGGTATGGTGGGGGAGGCTCTGTGCATGTGTGTGTGTGGTGGTGGGTGCCCTACCCCCATGCCCTCTCCCTTCTTGGTTGTGTATGACTGAATCAGCATTTCATTGAGAAAATGTAAAAACAATAACATAAAGGAATTGGGATATTTTTTTTTTTTCATCTGCCTGTCAGTGATGTGATTGACCACATCTCTTGATCTTGTGATTGATTTCAGTGTGGTGCTGATTATGTCAAGATCCAACAGTGTGCACCAGAAGGTATGCATAATAATGTTGTACAGTCATCTCAATTTCTGCAAAGCATACTGGTACCAGTAAACAAGCCTGCATATAGGATACGCATATTTGAGACTATTTTTGTCAAGATTCTACAGTGAGCACCAGAGGGTACCGGTATGGCTTATTATGTTGTACATTCATCTTATGTTCTGCAGAGCAGAAAGCTAATAAACAAGCTTGAACTTTTTTCTGTTTACAGTATTTGAGACTACTGTTGCAAGGTTACCATGTGATGTATGTATTTTTCAATAAGACTCGCTGTCAAGAGACGCCTTTTTACTCACAGTTTTATGTTGTTGATTTTACTTAGGGTTGAAGGTTGAGCCTGGAATGCGTTGTGCATCATTTGATGGTGACGCAGACAGAATCGTTTACTTTTTCCTGGATGATCAGCGCAGGTTCCACTTGATGGATGGAGACAAAATTGCGACATTGGTTAGTTTGTTTGCCATATAATTTCACCAGTACACAGTGTGATATGCTTTGCTGACTTCATTCTTATCTAATCTCTCAGTCTTTATCTCTCTGTCTTGCTTGTCAGATGACTTTAAAAAAATCAGTGCCTGACTTGCAGACTGTTACTTTTGTGTCAGGATCGCGATCTTACTATTCTTAGACGCTTTTGCCTTTCTCTTTTACTTAGATGAAATTGAGACAAAATCTTTTAAAACCTGTTGTAACACGAATCCCTAAGATTGCCATTTTCTTTGAGCACATCAGACGCCAACTGCAATTCGTTGTGTGCTTACAGGTGGCCGGCTACCTTCAGGAGCTGGTGAGAGGCAGTGGTCTGAGCCTGAATCTAGGACTGGTGCAGACAGCATACGCCAACGGCAGCTCCACCAAATTCATCACGCAGACAATGGTCAGTCGCACAATCACATTCATATCATTTGTAAAGGCTGCCGCAGTACTAGTATAACTGAGCTGCAGCAAACACAACACTTAGAACCATTATGCCTATGGAGGGAGAAGGAACAATAAATAAATAAGTACAGTTTAACAGTTTAGAGCATTGAAAAGCGTACCTTCTAGTGATGGAGACCTATTACTCAGTTATGTGTTTATTTATCACCTTTTGTATGCATTTGTAAAGCGCCTAGAGCCCCGGTTCCGGAGATTAGGCGCTATAGAAATCCTCATTATTATTATATTATTATTATTAGTGATGAAGACATGCAATTTATATTGATGACCATATATGTATGACGTACGATTTATACTGATGACCATACATGTGTGACGTACGATTTATGTTGATGACCATACATGTATGACATACGATTTATATTGATGACCATACATGTATGATGTACGATTTATGCTGATGACCATACATGTATGACGTACGATTTATATTGATGACCATGCATGTTTGACATACGATTTATAAGGATGACCATACATGTGTTGCATACATGCTGTTGGGACTGGACAGGAAGGTTGTTTTGCCATCTGATTTTCATGAATGTATAGTTTTCAGTCCTTTTTTTTTTGCCCCCCAGAAAGTGCCCGTAGCCTGTGTGCCAACAGGAGTGAAGCATCTCCACCACAAGGCTCAGGACTTTGAAGTTGGTGTTTATTTTGAGGCGAACGGACACGGCACAGTAAGTTTGATATCCTTTCGCAGTGCAACTTTCTGTTGGCTGGTGTAAGTTGGCAGGTGCTAACTGCTGTGATGCCTGTTGAGTCAAATAACGATTATTATTCCCCTGTAACATTTTGTGCAGACTGACAGAATATTTTCTGTACGTTATGTACCTGCATAGTTGCATCTTTGGCTTTGACTGGAGTTTTCATTGTGTGCAGTGAGACATGGGTAGCATGGAGAAAGCATGCTTACCTTTTTTGTCAGTATGGATAGAGAACAATTACACACACAGACACATGTGCACACTTCACACACTCTCAGAGAGAGAGAGAGGAAGTGTGTGTGTGTGTGTGTGTGTGTGTTTGTGGTACATGTAGTAGAGTGTAGCAAGGACAAGATAGAAGAAAGGACGCAGTACCTAATTTTTCATCCTCAAAAAATAAAGTGTCATTGTCATTGTCTCTCTCTCTAAATGAACTCTTTCAAGATTATTTATTATGTGTACATTTTCATAAAGTTACTTCATGTTTACGTGAGATTATTAATAATTATTGACTTTTTGCAGGTCATATTCAGCAAGGGTGCTCAAGACAAGATTAGACAACAGAGCAAGGATCAAAGGTATTAGGGGAGCTCACACTGTAAAGCAGACTGAAAAAACAAATAATGACAGACCGCTGGTTGTAGGCTGTGTATTGAAGGAGTGTGAAATTATTTGTGTGAAGCAGATTTCTTCAGTCGAAAAGGTTGATGAGGAAACAGTCCAGTGTGTACATGCGTGTACAGTCCAACTATTCTGTGTAGGAACCATTCATATGTCATGCAGTTTTGTACGCTTGTAGGTTTGACCTTCTTTGTGTTTTTATTTTCATTGAAATGGTGGTAGGATTTGAGAGTGTTGTGACTTTTATCAGTGCCATTAGTAGTCATTGAAGGAATGTATTTGTTTCAGTGTAAATGACTGAAACTGATTTGTGCTTTCAGCCTTTCACCCGAACAAAAGAAGTGCGCAGTCAGGCTTGCCAGTGTAATGGATGTTATAAATCAGGTATTCACTGTAGAATTTAAAAATCAGAATAGTTACTTTTTATCAGCTTGCTTAGATTTGTATCCCATATTTGACCAAGCAGCGTTTCTCTTACCGTAACAAGTCCTGCTCTGTAATATTAATACATTGTAACAGGTGTTGAGGAAAGTTAGTTCCATCTTATCTGACTGTCACCACATTTTACTCCCTGAGTTTGAGTCTCTGCCGTCAGGTCGTCGCTATCATTGCCTATCGTGTAAGACAAATCGACAGAAACTTTCATTTGTTCCCGTTGCCGTCCTTCTACTGAATAATCTGTGATGAATGCGGTGTGTGTGTGTGTGTGTGTGTGTGTGTGTGTGTGTGTGTGTGTGTGTGTGTGTGTGTGTGTGTGTGTTGCTGCTGCTGCTGAATAAGTGTTATTACAATCAGGTATTAGGTATGGATGTTCTTATGTATGTTTTTAATTCTTGAGTAGTGAATTGTTTTATTTCTTAGTGATTTGTCATTTAAGGCTGTATATGTAGAGTTTCTTTCTTCTTAATAGCGTTTGTTATGTTATTTTAAAGGCCGCCCAAACATTTAATTGCACATGAGGGATAAAGTAATTTGAACTTGAACACCGCGTAGCACCGTAAACCATTTAAAGTGACTTTGAGTCACTTGTGGAACATTGATGTCATAGCAAGACAGCTTCAAGCTGCATCATAACTCTACAAAGCATCAAGTGAGCGATTTCTTCCTGATCTTAGAATCACAGTACATCTGTATGGCACAAGACATTCAGATGACATTGTTTACCTGAGGCTTAATTTTATTTTGTAGACTGTGGGTGATGCCATGTCCGACATGCTGCTTGTGGAGGTCATTCTATCCCATAGAGGCTGGAGTGTGGCTGACTGGGACGCCATGTACACTGACCTTCCTAACAGGCAGATCAAAATCAAGGTGAGTTTTTGCCACAGTAAATAATGTTTTGATATGTGCACATTTTGTTACACACACTATTGCTGGTGCATGTTCAACAGTCAAGAATGTTTCTTTTGTAAAGTTTAAAATGATCACTTGTTTGAATTTGAAGGGAAAGTGTGTGTGTGTGTGTGTGTGTGTGTGTGTGTGTGTGTGTGTGTTTGTGTGTGTGTGTGTTTGCGCGTGTGTGTGTTTGAGTTTTGGATGTAAAAGTCTTGTGCCTCCACCCCTCACACACACATACACATTACATAGTATTACTTTCTCCATAGTAGCAGATTTGATAGGTACACATGAATCTTCCAGTGCTAGTACTACTCTCAAAGCCATGTACTTCCCTTTTTTCATTTACTTATTTATTTTGAAACTTCTGTCACTCATGGATATGCATATATGTCAGGTACAAGACCGGACTGTGGTTCAGACAACAGATGCAGAGAGAAAAGTTACCTCCCCAGCAGGTCTACAGGAGGAGATCGACCGACTTGTGTCAGGCTTCACAAACGGTCGATCTTTTGTCAGGTGCGACTCACTTGTCCACAGTTTATGGATTTCTCCTACATCTACCTTTGGTGTTACATGGTTTAATTTGCCCTGTTTAAAAAAAAAAAAAAAAGGCGGTTGGAGGGGTGGAGGTGGGGTGGGGGGGGACTGGGGAACTTCTAATACTTATCCTATCCATTTAAATCATGAAGAAGCAGCATTCTTTAATGGCAGAATTCTATGTGTTGAAACTGGTATACTGTCAATTCAGACATGAGTTTTTTCAGCCGTTCAGCGGAATTCAGCCGCCATGGTGTGAATTTCCGTTTTTCTTTTGTTTTTCCGTCATTCCACTGTCACCACCAAGGAAAAAAAAAGTGGGGCTAGCACGACAGTTTATCAGTATCCTGCCATTTTTAAAATTTTTTTGCCCCCCCTCCTCCCCTCCACACACACACACACACACACACACACACACACACACACACACACACACACACACACACACACACACACCCTTGTGTTGGTTTTGCGGAGCACTTGACATCACTGCCAAAATTCCTCTTTTTGTTTTTAAAACATACTGTTTTCCTCTTTTGGGGAAAGTGGGAAAACTCATGCCTGTAACTTCACAATGAGAAGAGAGTACAAAAATGAATATATATACATGTGTATACCCACACATAATGTACGGTCATATTCCCTGTGCGCAGGCCCTCAGGGACGGAGGATGTGGTCCGAGTGTATGCAGAAGCTGACACACAGGTAGGGGCTGTCATTGGTCTAGCAGTTAAGACTTTGTCACCAGTGCAAGGGGTCAGCTTCGAGTCCCAGTCCGGCGAAAGAAGCTTTTCTTTTCTCGTTTGTGGTATTGTTCATTCGGGCCAGTTGTTGGGTTCTTTCTGGGTACTCCGGCTTCCCCCCCCCCCCCCCCACCTGCTTGGGAAATGTTCAGCTCACAAAATTAAAGAATAAATGCAGTTTTAAAATTTCAAAACTGAAATTGCTGAGCTGGCCCCTTGCAACATGTGATTGTTATGTGTGCATGTCCAGTGTCCAAGAGAATGCGTGTGATTCATGTGAGTGTGTGTATTGGGTTTAGCTCGCGGTGCTTTAAGCCAAATTTGGGGGATAAAGCGCCTTTATTAATGTGATTATTGTAAATGTGCATGCATGGATGCACACAGAACTAAAAAGGCATTCTCAGAAGTGTGTGTAGGTGTGCATTATCAGGAATTATCACAGGCTAACACACTGACCACAAACTTACTTGCATACCACCACAGCACAGCACAAAACCTTGAAAAAGTAATAACTTTGTTGGACTAGTGTGAGAGTGTCAGTGTGTGTGCAAGTTACTGTTAGGTGAGTCACTGAGTGTTGCATGGATGCCACACAGGTAGTTTTATTTATTTCTTTTTCTTCTTTTTAATTGAATTTTTTAATTCCTCTATTTGTCTTAGGGGAATGCTGACCAGCTTGCGCACAGGGTCGGCCTGGCAGTGTATGAGAAGGCAGGTGGTGTCGGTGACAAGCCCGCTGCACCATGAGGATCTCTTAACAACCTGTGACAGTGGTTACATCATACTGCAACGGAAAATATATAATGTATTACACACAATGATGGGGTTGGTTGAAAGATGCTTGTACTTACGCCATGTCTTATGTATCCTGACAATCAGCATTCCTTGGGGAGGATGTAAATTAGCATTTCCTTCCTTCTTGCACTTTGTGCAGGTGTTTTGTATGTTTTCAAACTGTATCATGTATGCTTGTACACATTATGAGGTTGTTATGCAATGGGTGATAATCATGTTGGAAGTGGTTGCTTTGTATGAAGTCCTTAAATGTTGAACAAGATAAATGTCTTTTTATGCTATGTTTACATAAAAGTCCCAGTCTAAAGTTTACGTGCAGCGCACGATGTACATGTATCTTTTGAAAGCTGAGCAAGCATTGTACCATTGTTGTTTTGCATATGACACATTTTTATACAAGTACCGGTATTACAGTTTACACAGGTATGAAGTACATACATACAGGAAGTGCCATTTTGAATCAATGTTCCAGACTGGTTTTGAGCTGAATTTAGCAAACTATTGTTCAATGTCGTTTGATGGTTGTGCAGCCTTGCAGTAATTCCTGCTGATAACTATGACCTGCTGATGATTGTCCATGTCCTAACTACATGCATCATGATGCCGGTGTTCATACATAACAAATCTCACCTTTGAGGTGTTGCATTAAGATTGTTAGAAGATGTAGGAATAAGCACTGCCACAGCTAGGACGGAGGTTGCATCCGGCAGTCACACCAACCAGACTTACAGTAGTTACAGAACCTCTCCATTTCCTTCATGTTACAGTCATTCATGTTTCACAGAAATTATTTTGATGGTTGGTTTAGTTTTTCTTTACCAAACCTTTTTCAGAGAGATCTTTCATTATCATTTAGTCACACTTTTGTTTTGCTTCGAAAAACTTCTCTCCTGTCCAAATGCTGTGCTTGACTTTACAAGGGTGTAATTGCCAAAAATATTTTTGTCAAGATTGTCTTCATGCTTTTGTTAGTGTCCTTGCTTGAGGTAGCGGTGTATTTAAGTGAAGTCATATATGTGAAATTGTTACGTGGTTTTCGATTGGCTTTAAAGCCTGCACTTTAAATCCAGTGCCTTTAAGCACAACGTATTTTTGTTATTTATTTATTCATGTTACCGTATCATGTTATATAAGATTATTGGGGAAGTGACTGATGATATAATACAGTCTATTGGGATAGAACATGTCTCGACTTTGTGTTCATGCATGTACACCTCTTTCTCTCTCTCTCTGTCTTAGACACACACACACACACACACACACACAAACACACACACACACACACACACACACACACACACACACACACACACACACACACACACACACACACAAGATATTTCTCTCATTCTTTATCTTCTTGGTTTTGATCATTTTTCCTGCAAAATGATGATACTTTTAAAAGGGCTGATGCTACCATGTTTGTGCTCAGAGGTCGTTCTGAACTGTTTTCGTAGTATCTGTTATATCTGACGGCATCTATAAAGCTGGAGGGGAGCCGGGGTGGCCGAATGGTACAGCTTTGGACTTCTAACGCTCGGGTCGTGAGTTCGTATCCCGGCTGGGGCCATATATTTGTGCTGGCTTTTTCCTCGTTGCCCCGTCTTTGACATCACCCGTATGTGGTGGAAAAGGACGTTAAACCCCTAAACACTCAACCACCCCCTATAAAGCTGGCACTGAGCCAACAGAAGCGTAGCCAATAGCCCGGCGACCACAATGAGCGCGCCAAAAGTGTAACAAACAGCTGTAACATTTAAATGTTCGACTGCTCGCACAAAGTGCAAACAACACCGTATCGCGTTAAGAGCGGTACTAACGATCAAAATAGACTAAAATATACAGTATAGGTTGGCTTAGCAAAGACGGAATAAGTCGTTAAGTCCTTTAGCTGCAGGTAGTCTGCATGCAAACTAAAGCCAGCCTGAGGCAGGGTATATTTCAAAAATAAAACAAGGAGGAACGGCCCCGTCCTACAAAGTTGTTTCTCCAAATTTCATTTTATTTTGTCTGTTTTGTTGTTATTGTTGCCGGTTCTCCCCTCTCCAAGTTCTATCAATGACACTAGATCCTCTACGACCTCGACCGATTAGTCACGTGACTGGGGGTGGGGCCGGGTGGGGGGGGGGGAGAGAGAGAGAGACAGACAGAGACTGAGAGAGAGAGAGTGGGTGGGTGGGTGTTTAGGAGTTTAACGTCCTTTTCCACCACGTAAGGGTGATATCAAAGACGGGGCAACGAGAGAAAGGCCAGCACAAATATTTGGCCCAAGCCGGGATTCGAACTCTCGACCCGAGCATTGAAAGTCCAACGCTCTACCATTCGGCCACTCTGGCTCCCCAGAGAGAGAGAGAGACGTCAGTTCCGTGAACTAAACATTTGACGCCAGCCTCAGGCAGGTCGTCATACAGAGAGAGAGAGAGAGATGACGTCAATTCCGCGAACTAAACATTTTGACGTCAGCCTCTAGCACTGCGATCGTCTGAGGAAGCTTGTTTATGTCTTGTGATTTCCCTTTTGGCTTTGTGGCTTCCCCGATTGAATTATTTTTCACATGAAATCTGGAAGATCAAGAGGGCTGGTGAACTACTTGCTTATTTTATCTGTGAACTAAGCGTTTGACGTCAGCTTCACACTGGTGGTATGACAGATGATGCTTGTGCATGTCCGGTGATTTCCCTGTTGCTTTTGTGACTTCCCTGGCTGAATTAATTTTTACATAAAATCTGGAAGATCTAGAGGGCTGGTGAAACATGGACTAGAATACCTTGGATTGTACTTATGAAATCGAAAATTTGGAACTCTTTTGACCTGTGCTTCTCGCTGAAACTTGAAAAAGTTATGTTTATCTAAAAGTTCAGTTATTCTAAATGCTAAAGCTATAATGGTGCAGTAGTTCCTGTCATATGTGCAGTTGTCACACTAGACAAAAACGCCGGGATGATAAGTAATTTGCAGTAGTCTTTTCATAGATATTTGATCTTATGTGCAAACCACCCCTACCTCGGAAATATTTTTTTTTTACACAAAACCAGTCAAAGCTACAGAGCTGTAGAACGAATACAGGCAGTGTGATTGGGTGAACTTCCAAAGTCTAGAAAATGAAGGAATTTGAACAACTTTTTCGAAAAAAATCGTAACATGACCGATTTTTTAAAATCGGCGATAACTCTTCTGAAAATGCGGCAGGCTAAAAATCGTGAAAGGTAGCTCTGGAGAAGGTGATTTCCCATTTTATCTCAAAGTAAAAAAGGCCTCCATCGAGGTGGTTAAGGAGATAGCCATCATTACATCCGTCCACACACACACACACACACGTCTCACAACTCCCGCCAAAAAGAACGCAGCAGCATAGTGTGCACGTCAAGTGTCTATGACGCAGGTTTCGTTACGTCACTATGTGCGTGAAAGTATGTATTGTGTGGAGAAACGTCACAGTCTTGTTTTGTATCACTGAAACTTGCTGCTGCGCGTAGCAAAATCTGCCCCGTCTCATAAAGTTGTTTCTCTATAGAGAAACAACTTAAAAAGGCCCAGTTCAGGCGTGAAAATGCGCACAGCCACTGAGAAAAGACGTGATTTGCATAATTGATTGGTGCACTATTCACTGTTTCCTGGTTACTGTTTCCTTAACTTAGCGTATTCTCTCAGTCAGTGAAAATATGACCTTGCCGCCCCCCCCCCCCCATCCCCACCACCCCACCACCCCCATTTCAAAGCTGACGAACGCAGTGCCATACATATTACTTCCTGAAAAAGATGTACATGTTGTATAAGCCTGAGACATGGGTTTCCCACCTGTTTATTTCAGTCGGTTGTGGTTCGGTAGCGTACCATGGACAAGGTGTCATGAATAAGGCCTGGAGTACATGACTCAGAGTGGTTGAAGTCTTACATGTAGATGTACCAGTACATAAAGGGTAGAGGAAAGGGTGACGCCTTTCTTTTTTTTTTTTTCCTTGGAGATTACCTGTGTAGTGCAACGTCAGCCATATTAGCGATTTGAAGGAATAAAAACAGGCAGTTTTTGTTTTTTTTTTTAAAGCAAGGTGGGGGGTTGGTGGTGGTGGTGGTGGGCGGAGGGGTTGAGAAACAGCGTTTCACAGCCTACATCCTACACATACATGCCCCCCCCCCCCCCACGTCGACCCCGGTACCCCACAACGCCAAAGGAGGCCCGGGGGGGGGGGGGGGCATGCGAAGTCAACTGAGGAGTAGTCATCTGAACGAAACAACACGGGACAGAGAGAAAGATCACTGACATGCGTTGGCTTCAGATGCAGATGCTGTCCGGATGGACTGTATACGTCACATTGCAGTGACGCACAATTTGGTGAGCTGTTAACCTGTAAAGTCGATCCTTGTCAGTTTCAAAGCCTTGAAGTTGACGTCACACGTAGACGGCCATCGTAACTAATGATAGGGGTGACAGGTCTATCAAACATCAAGAAATTTCTTCTGTTTCTGGTTTCCAGCAAGCTGCTAGTCAACGTTTTAAACAGCACAGTTTCCACAAATTGCAAAACTGGAAGATATAGGGCGGGTTTGTTGTGAAAGCAAATGCCGGCTTGTTCAGGGTACAAGACATGATCACCCTGCGTGGTGATCAATGGACTCACCCATCCGGCCTCTGCCCGCGTGAACTGCTGTCTGAGAGTCACACACACGTTGTCAGTACTCCGGCGTTTTATTTCATACACGTGCAAAGGTGTCGGTGTGTGTTGTGAGAGAGGCTTCGTCAGTCACCGCCGGACTGCCGAAGTAGCGCGGGTCAGTTTGACCTTTCGAACGCCCGGCCAGACCCGGCGCGCCGGCCGGATAGACTATATAAGTTACCCCGGCAATCCGTTGCGTTCTAACATATCTTTAGACGAACAATAAACACGTTTAGGGATATACAACCTATATCAATGCATACTACAATTTCTCTGAGTAATATTTCTTTTATCAAATGTAGATGAAAATCGACGATGTTTCCAAGCGATCAGTTTTCCATTCATAGTTTTGGGTAAGTGCTCAAGCACATTAACCGGCCAATCGGCGATCAAAGTGCCCAAGCAGTTTTTGCCTGTGCAATCTTTCCTCTGATTGGTCACTAAAGTGCTTGAGCACATTAGTAGCCAATCCGGCGGAGCGAAAAGTGCTTGGGCGATTCTTAGAGTGCGTGAGCAAATTCTGCCTGCGCTGTTTGGGCCTATTTCGCACACCATAACACACTTCAGTGAGCTGTGATGTCTTGAAAGGTAAGCTGTTATGCCAATCCGGTCTGTGACGAATCTTGAAAAAAAAAAAATCAATTCTGCGTCAGAGAAAGTTAATCGTCAAGCCATTTATTTTTCAGTCATGTAGTTTTACGCTTACCCATCAAATTACCAGCGATTACAGGATACAGAGTTCACTTCAGACGTAGAAATGTGGAGTAGTTTTACATATCCATTTTTGTTGCCGTTTTGGATAACTGTTATTCGTGATTTGTAACTCACTGACTTCATGACTGAACTTCACAAGGCAGAACCATAACGGGTTTTGACGCCTGTTTTCCAAATGGTAGTCTTCAGCACGGGGCGTCGTTGTAGGTGAGGATCGAGGAACCAGCACTTTGAGTTTCCGCAAGAGAATCACCGAGACGTTGGGAGGTCAGTATGGTATAAACTGTGCATGTGCATAGTCTCAACTAATGCCATTCTCACCAGATGTGCATTCTGTTGAAGGTGGTCTGTCAGATTTGTTTACTTCAATTTCCTTATCAGTTTCTACTAGTCATTCAAGGTCTTAACAAATGCCTCTTTTTTTTGGGGGGGGGGGGGGGGGTCATTTTTTCTGTTTGCATGTGTTTGTTCTTTCTGTTGACTTCTGAAAGATTGTTTGTTTGTTTTTTTTTGTGAAACACACTCACGTTTGAATGATTTCTTTTTCAATGTGTGTTAATGTGGGCGCAGTTTTACATTTCAAGTTGTATTTTCTTTTAAAGAAATCATCTTTATGATTTTTTAAGTGTGTGAGTTTGTGTAGTTCCTTTTTTATTTTTATTTTAAGTTTTAAAATCGAGAAAAAAATGTGTGTGTGAGGGACGGTGATGGTGTGTTTCAAATACATTAAAATGTAACATTTTAATGTGTTTTGGTGCTTTCTTACATTTTTATGTGTTTTTGTGTTTGTGTTTATATGGATGCTTTGTTATTTTCAAGTTTTAAAATAAAAAATGATTTTAATTGTTTTAGATGTAAGTGTTTGTGAGGTTGCATTAAAATATATTTAATTTTTGTGTTGCTTTTTAACTTCTATTCGTAAATTTCCACACTTGCCTTCACAGATGGTCTGAAGTAAAATGGTTACCTGAAGTATCTAAAATTGTTTTTAATGTGTGTGAGATGTGTGTGTGTTTGGTTTTTAATTTTGTGATTTTTTTTTTCATTTATGTATTGCCAGCCTTTCTCAAAATCAGTGATTTCAGCCCATGTCATCTGTAATGTGTTTTGTTTCTTTTAGGAAAGTTTTAATTGGTCTGTTTTCAGCTGTGAATGTTGAACCTTGCAATGAAACGTTCTCGGAGACCACTGCTGTTATTTTTAACTTTATTCATTTTGTTTTGTTTTGGTAATGGTTTGTAGTAATGTAATAACTGGCCTTGTAAAGCTGTGTGTTGTTTTGAACACTCGTTTGTCATGGATAAAAAGCAAAACCGTGAAGACAATATATGTTATGGTACAAAGTTATATGATATTACTATGAATCCTTTAAAGCTTTGCAGAAGGTGCCTGGTTTCAGAGTATGAAAAGCAAAACCGTGAAGACAATATATGTTATGGTACAAAGTTATGATATTACGATGAATCCATTAAAGCTTTGCAGAAGGTGCCTGGTTTCAGAGTTGTTGTTTTTTCCGGGGACTCCGGTTTCTCTGGTGCTTAGAAGCATAGGCCTACACATGGTCTTTAGTGTTAATCCATGTTGGCCAGGTTTTACTGAGTGCTAGACTTGGTACACCACTGACATGCAGAATTTTAAAATAAACTGCTTGTTTCTCTCTTTTTTTTTTTCTGTGTGTGTGGATGAAAGTTGTGCTTTTGAAGCTGTTTTCGTCTATCATGCATGTATACCTACTGTGTTGTAAATTGGACTAAAATTACATGTAAGGATGGCCTAAGCTTTCGAATGATAAATTTGCTGTCAGTGGTTATACCTACAGTATTGCATTTTGTTGAAAGAAAACTTGAATACGCCACGAGGCTGACGTTGTAAACAGGAAACGGGTCATCATATACCCTGCTCTTGTACCGCGGTCAGGTGAAGTGAGAGAAAATGAGTTTACTACCCTCTTCCACAAAATAGTGTGACTTTGAACATAAATAACCAATGGCAGTAGAGATAGTGTATCCTGTGTGACTTCAGCGCTAGAGAGTACACGATTTCGCAGGAAATCATCGGCACAATTTTCTGACCTGAAAATATGTTAATCTTGGTGGGCTAATGCGCAAAGTTTGTTTGACATAACCAAAATTTGACTTATCCGTTGTGGAGTACTTGTTTGACTTATCCGTGGACAATTTAGTCATACAAAGAACAAGTTTGGCCTGGAAAAAAATTGTTTGGACTTACCCGAAGTTCGACTTAAGGGGTGGGAGGGTGGGTGGGTGTTTGTGGGTTTAACGTCCTTTTCCACCACATACGTGTGATATCAAAGACGGGGCATTGATGAAAAAGCCAGCACAAATATTTGGCCCCAGCTGGGATACGAACTCACGACCCGAGCATTGAGAGTCCAACGCTCTACCGGCCACGTTCGACTCAAGCGTGTTTGACTTAAACGTATGCGGTTGCATGCATATGGCTCTGCAGTATGCGTAAATCTCTACCTCTTGGTCTTGTACTCCTGACACATCAAATACACGTCTTGTCCCCCGGGATATTTCATTATTTGTCAGTGACATACAGGAGCTGTCAGGAAGGGACCGACGCCTTGCCTTCTGGTGACGTCTGGCCGTAAATCTTTCCAGTATACGTGCCACTGCTTCTTTTGGGACCCTACAAAAAGCTCGCTTTCATTCCATCCAACAAACACTACTGTTGATGCAGCAACATCTTAGCCTAGATTTGTTTTAGTGTGAGTTGTCAGAACTTAGTCAGTTTAAAAAAAAAAAAATTCAAGAATTTTTCTGGACCTGTGATAGGCAGTGTAGCGTCAGGAAACGTTAGGTCTGCTTGTTAAACAACACCCACGAATTATTGTTGGGGTATTTCTTTAAACTTTGTTTCATATCTTCGCCTCAAAAAAGTTTTGAAACAGGAAACCTACCTAGAGAAACGTCTACGCTTAGCTAAGAAGCAAAGGTTTTGCACAAGACCTGAAATTATTTTTGCAAGAGCAAAGATAAGGAAAATCCGACTTACAGGGAACTCTACACCAGTCCGATCAGTGTGAGACCAAATATTGATCTCTACGTGAACAGTGAAAATTTACAGCAAACGACGACAAAAGGACGTGAAGCAACGAACAGGATTGCTGTCATTACCATCAAACAAAATGACCCTTTCTTCCCTCATCGTGGCATTGTTCACGGTGCTTCTATTGTTTGTACCTGGAGTATGGCCGACCCCGTTCAGCTTGAGTGACCTCATGAAAAATCCGTGTAAGTACCAGCCGGAATTACTTAATCTTCTTAAGCCTTTTTGCTGGATTTATGAAAGTGCGTTATTATGTGTGAACCGACAGAAATGAAGCTTTCCTAGAACTCTTGCTCATCTCTAATAATAATTCTTATTACAGGTGTATTATCTTTGTCGTGCGATTTACATACACCTGAGCGCTCGTAGCGTTGAAAAGGAAAACTATTCTTCGAGCCGAAATCGATTTTCGTTTTCGACGATCGTCCAGGATTTTTGCTAGCCTTTAAGATCCACCGAATAAGATCTATTTTTATTGACTTGGTTAGTTAGCTAGTTGAGACGAGAGATATCTCTGACTGAGACATGTTTGGAAGTTGTTAGAACAATATTCGTGATTCTGCAAGTGCGAGAGGCACAGGCACCCCTCTCCCCCTCCACTGCCCACCCCCATTTTAAAAAGAAAAATGAGTGTGCTTGCATTTTCAAAGTACTCAGTACAGAACCGACGCAACCGGGAAAATGACGAATTCTTGTACTGACGCACTTACAAAGTATACATATTCAAACGACCTCCTAATCCTATCCATCAAATGCCAATCAAATGTCTTCCGCCGGGAAGTGTGAAGACTGAGTGGTTGACAGATGCTGAAATCTTTTCACAAAAAAGCCGCGTGTTTAGCTGTTAACAGCGGACGTGGCTGACGTGCTTAACAAGTCATCAGTCGTTTTGGACACCTTGCTGTCAGACCGGCAAAATCCAGTATAGCCCCCCCCCCCCCCCCACACACACCCCTGGCCTTCTTCTTCTTCTTGTGCGACCTTACAACCTTTGGTGCTTTGATATGGCAAGCCAACTAACTAAACATTTGACCAACCAGTCTACCAATCAACCGGCTATCAAGCAAGCAAGCAAGCAAGCAAGCAAGCAACCAACCGGCCACACTCACACTCGTCACTCGTGCACGCATAGAGAGAGAGAGAGAGAGAGAGAGGGTGGGTGGGGGTGGGTGTTTGGTGGTTTAACGTCCTTTTCCACCACATAGAGTGATATCAAAGACGGGGCAACGATGAAAAAGCCAGCACAAACATTTGGCCCCAGCCGGGATCGAACTCACGACCCGAGCATTAGAAGTCCAACGCTCTACCATTCGACCACTCCGGTTCCCCAGAGAGAGAGAGAGAGAGAGAGAGAAACTTTATTGTTATACCAAATCTTAAAAGAAAACTGTTAAACTTTTGTTGTTGTTGTTGCTTTTTTTAAATGTGCATTTCTGTGAATTTCTTTCGTTCTAACGAAACATTTTCTTGAGGCTGTACACTGCTTGGATACGCTATCTGTGACCTTTTACCTTTAGTCGCGCAATTAGTGAACGTGACACTACTGAAAAACACGCGAAATGACCCGCAGTCGACCCAACCCTGCCCGCCAGGTCATGCACTCTGTCGTCAGCAGATGAAAAGACTGACGTCATCATCAGTTTGAAAGATTGACACTTTTGGGAACATGACACGCTGTCTTGTTACCTGTCAATGCTGTACAAATATGTACGCAGCTTTGACTAATGACCAGCAAATCTCAATCTGTCAAGTTTAGAACTCAGCCCGAATAATCCTGCTGCCAAAACGAAAAGCACGTGATTTTTAGCCGGGCTTAGTGCTGAACTGTGTGTAGATGAAGTGAACGTTCGATCATGGACAGTTGTTACCACCCTTATTTGGTGGAGAAGGATGTTAAACTAAATCCCAAACACCCACCCACCCTCATGGACAGTTGTGTTTAGCGCTCAGTCTTTTTAGTTCTGTTTTGCCAGTCACTGAACTTGACTGTTTCTTGCCTTATGTCACCGATACTCTTCGTTCATGTTTTCGATAATAACAGTGTGTGTGTGTGTGTGTGTGTGTGTGTGTGTGTGTGTGTGTGTGTGTGTGTGTGTGTGTGTGTGTGTGTGTGTGTGTGTGTGTGTGTGTGTGTGTGCTCTGTGTGTGTGTGTGTGTGTGTGTGTGTGTGTGTGTGTGTGTGTGTGTGTGTGTGTGTGTGTGTGGTGCACGTGTGTGTAATAAAGTATTGATTGACTGATTGATTGATTAATTGATTGATTGATTGATTTAGTGTGTGTGTGTGTGTGTGTGTGTGTGTGTGTGTGTGTGTGTGTGTGTGTGTGTGTGGTGCACGTGTGTGTAATAAAGTATTGATTGATTGATTGATTGATTGATTGATTTTGTGTGTGTGTGTGTGTGTGTGTGTGTGTGTGTGTGTGTGTGTGTGTGTGTGTGTGTGTGTGTGTGTGTGTGTGTGTGTGTGTGTGTGTGTGTGTGTGTGTGTTTGTGTGTGCAGATTCATCAAAGACGAAGACAGGTTTTGCAATACCCGGCCATGGTTCAGGCGGCATTACCTTTCGTGGAAGGGGCGATTTCTGGAGGTGGGTGGAACTAAGCTCACATTAACAATAAAAATGAATTATCGTAGGAGTTCAATTACAAATTTATCATGGCCCCCCGTAATGTTGTGCTTTATATGCTATTGAGGGTCAGTCACAGAAATGTACATAACTGATAGGCATGTTTCGTAGTAGGCACTGAGGGCGCCCAAAATGTGACTTCCCCCATCACTCATGGGTTACCCAAACTAGTTTAGTAGAACTTCGCAAGGAGAACTTCGCTGAGCAGCGTAACACATTTACATGTAAATTAGGCTCACACGGTGAGCGGCTGATGTGCTGCGGTTAGCTAATGGTACCCCTAACGTGCCTAATTTACATGTAAATGGGTCACGCTGTTCAGCGAAGTCCTCCTTACGAAGTCCCACTATATAATATCTCTATGCTAGTGCGTTTTATCAGCACATTCGCGTCTGTAATTACATGGCAGTGATGGGTTCATCCGTTTGTCACCGTAAAGCAGCCGAGGTCGGCCTTGGGTTGGAAAACTCGTGTCCCAGAGGTTCAAAGGGAGGCTTGACTTTGCCATGATGCTATGTCGCCACGTTCAGACACATCCTTACCTTGGTCAAGGGGAGAAAAGGGTGATGCCCCGGCTTAGTTGTGATGGGAAGCTGTGCGCGGAAACAACGAGTTTGTGTTCTCTGTACGCCATAATTTTACACTTGACGGGCAGAATTTAGAAATATATAAATGTGTGTCAGTGTTCTCAGAGACTCAAGTTGCTCTTTTCCAACATCAATCTCTCTGTGTCCAGAACTGCCATTTGTAATGTGGCCCAGACACCGTACAACCTCAGTGCTTGCTTGACCCGAATGTGTCGCTTGTGCCCATAATTATGTTTTCAGACATGCTTGTTGTTGATTGTAGTTGTTGTTGTTGTTGGTGATGGTGGTGGTGGTGGTGGTGGTGTGGTGGTTGTGTGTGTGTGTGTGTGTGTGTGTGTGTGTGTGTGTGTGTGTGTGTGTGTGTGTGTGTGTGTGCCACGGTGTGTGTGTGTGCCACGGTGTGTGTGTGTGTGTGTGTGTGTGTGTGTGTGTGTGTGTCTCTCTCTCTGATTATATGTATGCATTTATATTAATATAATTATCTGAATATTACGTTTAGTTGTTTACAACGGCTGATTGAAAACTGACAATTCAGATATGTCAAATCACTTCCTTTGTAAAGTGCGTTCTCTCTCTCTCTCTCTCTGCAAGTGTGTGTGTGTGTGTGTGTGTGTGTGTGTGTGTGTGTGTGTGTGTGTGTGTGTGTGTGTGTGTGTGTGTGTGTGTGTGTGTGTTTAACGACTGTTAACATCAATGTACATGCCTCCCCGGTGCTACAGATTCAACCGGCCTACAGTAACAAGAGGACCGTGGGTGTCCCCCGTGTGTCAGGAACCAGTGATCGCATGTCGGGAGGAGAAATTCCGCACTGCAGACGGCACGTGCAACAACTTCCTTCACCCCTACTGGGGCACGCCAGGACTCCCTCAAACCAGGCTGCTGCCGCCTCAATATCACGACGGTAAGCAACAAACAAAGAAACAAAGAGAAACAAGCACACAAACGTGTTTTACAAATCTTCATTAGAGATGGACTGAGAGTGCAGTGCAATGACAAATACCAAAAGCAAACCGAGTGTTGTTGTTTTGGATGAACATAAAATCTATGCTTTCGTCCTATTGCCAATTTGAAATAAATGTTTTCTGAAGGCAAGCGAGAATCGCTTACGTGTCTTTCCTGTGAAAAAAGGATGGTTATGTTAACCTCTGGTAAGGTAGATAGTGGGGCTTCATCAAAAAGAGTAGGAGGTCACGGTTTTATGCCCCCCTCCCACCCCCTCCGCACCCCCACCTCACCCCCCAAACCGTCTTATCTCCCCACGTACCGCCCCACACTTCTCAAAACGTCACCCCTAGAATACTAAGCACACCATTTTAAAAATCAGCCGAGCAACCAAGAGTTTTTCCTTGTACAATGATAATATACTCCATTCTCTGACTTATTTAAAACAGCATCTTCATTTGAGTCGGTCCCATCTCAATGTCCCGTGTATGGTAGCCACGACATGTTGCTTTAAAGCACCTGGCACACGTGACGAGCCTGCGAGGCACCCGCTTGTGTATTGCGAGAGGGTGGCAGTCACACGTTGCGACACTACCAGCTGCACCGCCGGCCCGGCGCTGGACAATACACATAGAGCGAAAGCGCGCGGAAAAAAATAGGACAGTACTCTATTCACTGGCGAGCCGACGTCATTGCGCTTCAGAACCTCCGGCGAGCCGATTTAAGTGGATGAGAGTGCATTTTACCGCTGGTAGGCGTACAAATCGCTGCGTCTGACAAGCCTCTTACACGTTTCTAAACCAATATCTCACCTCAACGTCTACAGGCGTACAGCAGCCGCGAATCAAGAGCGGAGACGGGCGCGTGTTGCCCAGTGCCCGAGTGGTGAGCCAGGTTGTCCATTCTGCTGACAGCACGCTGACCGAGTCCTTGCAGCTGACCCATCTCTTCACTGTGTGGGGGCAGTTCCTCGACCACGATGTTACACACACTCCGGTGGTCAAAGGTAAATGTTCACTGGCTAAGGCAGTAAGCGCAAGTTTGTGGGCTTGAAATGGTTAAAACTATGCTTGGAGTGCAGTTGCAACGAGCGGGATACTCAGTCACACTCGCTTTGTTCAAGTATTTTGAACCATTTCAAGCCACAACATTGCGCTTACTACCTCAAGCCAGAAATTGAAAGATGAGTGAGTTTAAGTGCAGTTGTGATTTTGCAATGAGTATCTTTGAATCCCTTGTTCCATCTTACTGCATTATATACGTGTACATAGATGGTTCCAAGGTGTACACACGAAACCGCAAAAGTTCTTCACGAGTCATAATTCTTTTTCTCCTTCTACGTACGTTTTCATCAAAGGGCCTTTCCGTCGAACTTTTGCACATTTCTTCTCTTGGCCTTGCAGTACACGTTGTCCTCCTTTCAGTCAGCTATCTTTGACGTGGAAAGGCAATTTTGACAATCGGGAATGCCCGTCAGTTGACTAGGAGACAGTTCTGACTTAGGAAAACCACTCTGGAAGGCCCCAGAAAGTACAGTGCATTGTAATCTAGCTTCATGTCTGTTTATTTGTTCCTGTACTGTTTAGAGGCAGACGGCACGGCCCTCGACTGTTGTAACGAGACTCTGATGTACCCCAGGAGGGACTTGTACTGGATGCCCGACGACGACTTTCAGTACGTACTTTCAATATCAATTTACGACTTACGGTTTTCAGACCTGTGGATTTTCTGTAACCTAGGGCACACCAGACATAATGCGGTTTTGAAATTACAGTGATACGTGAATCGAGATACTAAGCATAACTCCAGATGACGAAACCTAACGATGCGAAAGGTATGGAAAAAGTGCGTCGCCATATCATACTAAACAGCCGAAAGGTGTGTGTGTGTGTGTGTGTGTGTGTGTGTGTGTGTCTGTGTGTGTGTGTGTGTGTGTGTGTGTGTGTGTGTGTGTGTGTCTGTGTGTGTCTGTGTGTTGTTGTTGTTGGTTTCTTGGTTTGTTTGTTTGTTTTTTTTTTTTTTTTTTTTTGGGGGGGGGGGGTCGATATAAAAGTCAACGAATGCAAGCCAAGGCAGGAAGTTCAGGGTTTTTTGACGCCTAGTGTTTTTAATATTAAAGGCTGCACAGTTGTAAACGTGATCGCAGTGTCCAAAAAGAGCACCACTTCGTTTGCAAACAGGGCATTGAAAGTGGCACTTTCTTCCACTGTCAGCTCGCATCTTGTTGCTTCAAAGTTCAACAGCCGATCAGATTAATGATTTGAAAGATGTCTTACTACTGAGCCACCTCAACCGACTCAAGGTTGCCTGCACTGACGAATGTCCGTGAATCCCAGACCCCAGAACACATCCTTCAATACTGTCTTACCCATGATGCTCTACGACGTCAAACCTGGCCAGAGGGCGCAGAGCTATAGGTGCAGCTTTGGGGTAGCCGTCATGACCTGGAGAAGGCCGTGGGATTCCTCATGGGGACCGGGCTGCAGATCTGACGCAACCAGTCAAATCGACTGCACAAGAAGAAGAAGAAGAAAAAGAAGAGGGTTGGGTGGGTGTTTGGGGGTTTAACGTCCTTTTCCACCACATAGGGTGATATCAGAGACGGGGAAACGATGAAAAAGCCAGCACAAATATTTGGCCCCAGCCGGCATCGAACTCACGACCCGAGCATTAGAAGTACAACGCTCTAGCATTCGACCACCCCGGCTCCCCAGAAGAAGAAGAAGAAGAAAGATGTCTTGAAACATGGTGTTGTCTTGTTGCAGTGGGGCGCGGCACGTAAGGCAGATGAAACCAAACTGCTTTTCCATCAGTATTCCAAAGAACGACCGCCACTTCAGGACATCGTGCATGAACTTCGTTCGCTCCAAACCCTTCGCGCCCACCGAGAAATGCCACTCTGGTTAGTACAGTGCCTTTGAAGAAAATACCGAGGAAAAGGCCATTACTGATAAAAGTTTCATGCCGATGCGTATACTTGCTTATTTCGCAAATATTTTGTACCCAGTTTTTGAATACGTGTACGCAGTTTTGAATTTGTCACAGGTCCGGTCCAAACCCTTTGCTCCCACCAATGAAAGTCATTCTGGTTAATAAACGACGTTTGATAAAAAAAAATAAAACAATACTAGTAACAGTTCTGCACTGAGGAAAAATCCAACGTCTCAGGATATGTCCCTTTTGTAATCTATATAGCTTAGATCACATATAACCCAGTTTTTGAAAGCTTGTACGCAGGTTTTAATTTTTCGTACGCTAATGTTTCAATGTTACTTTGTCCCGGATTTGCCTCTCATGACGTGCGTATACTTGTAAAACTTAGGTTGAAAGTACGCCAAGAATTGTTTTGATTTTCGTACAGCGACAAGAGAACAAGGTAACACACAGACGGCTTACGTTGACGCGTCTCAGGTGTACGGAGCCAAAGAAAATGAGCAACGTGTACTGCGCACTGGATACGGAGGTACTGGTTTTGGTATTGTAGACTTCTCCTCGGCGCACATGTCCATCTTTACTGAAATACTCATGGCTCCGCAGGGCTGGAGGACGAAGCAGTGAAAGCCTGCTGCCGCTAAGAGCTACTTTATGTGCAAACCTCCGCCGTGCTATTCACTCTGGTGCGTGCGACAGTATTTCTGTTTACCACGCTACCGGCCAAGGCCTACTCTTCTTTGAGAGATAAACGTGGGTTTTTTTTTTTAGCGTGCACACATGATATTTGTGCGTGATTGTGCACACGAGGGCGTGACAGGCACCGTAATGAGTCTGCACATGATAGTAGAATAATAATAATGTGCGTGCGTGCGTGTGTGTGTGCGTGCGTGCGTGCGTGCGTGCGTGCGTGCGTGTGTGCCTTAAGCGCAGCAAGTCCTTTGCATTTGGAGAGCGGCGCTCTATAAAAAACTATGTATTATTATTATTATTATAGTTGGTAGAAAATTAAGGGATGGAGTTCAATTCTATTCACTAAACAGAACCACTCGACTGGCGATTGGAACTTTCTGCATATATACATACGTATACAAGCACATGTATCTGTGTTTGTGCAGGTTTGCTCCGATCTGCCGAATTCGACCTTCTGCCCAGGAACAGTACGACTATGTGCACAAAGCGACCCAACACAAGCGATTTCTGCTTTGGATCCGGTATGTAGTAATTGTCTTTTCTGGACGATGTCTGTTCGAGCTTGTTTAATTAACTTGAAAATCACAATGAAAGGATACTGATGCATTAGATGCACCTGACAGTATGTAGTCAGTCTGGATTGAATAGAGCTTACTTACACTGTTGAGTTAGGGTAGCTTCCCTCTAACCTGTCCGTCTGGGATGATTGGTTAAGTTGTAAAGTTCTATATTGCCAGGTGACCCTCGAGTCAACGAGCATCCTATGCTGTCCAGTCTGCACATCGTCTTTCACCGCCTGCACAACGTCGTCGCCATTGAGCTCGCAGTCTTGAACCCTCACTGGGACGATGAGCGTCTCTATCAGGTTTGTCAGACTGGTATGATCATAAACTGTCTGTTGTGTCTTTAGGGTAGAAGTTGTGAGGTGTGTGTGTGCGCGCGCGCGCGTGTGTGTGTGTGTGGGGGGGGGGGAGGGGGAATGGCGGAATAGCCGAGGTGGTAGAGCGTTGAACTGTCTATCAGTGCTTGGACCGTGGGTTTGGATCCAGGCTGGGGGACAAAGGCATACAGCTCGCTTCGACTGTGGTGTCGCCACCGTCTTGTATCAGCCACAGTTTGCAAAAATTGTCGGAAGAGCGTAAGTAATACAGATATCTAAGCTGCTATGAAACCTGTTAACAACACGCTAAAGATGTGCCACTAAACCGACGATAATCAAACTGGGCTCACGTTTCCCGGGAACTAGTTTGCGGATGTCATCAATTGTTGACGTAGCACGTCGGTTCCAGCTCGGCTGCCTCTCATGTTTCGCGAGGCGGAGAGGTTTTGGCTGGTTACGAGTCACGCTCGCAGTGCACTGATGGGAGACGGATCGACCTACTTGCGCGTAGTGATTATCAACTGTTGCAGAGAGGAGATGAGAGGCAAAATCGGCGCACACAGTTTGGGCCAACGGTTCTGCTGGCCATTTCCTCTTTGCCCTGTTTTTATGCCAACGACCTTATGTGGTGGGAAAGGACGCTAAACCCCAGCCGGTCAACCAATCGATTAGCCAACAAACCAGCCAACCGACCAACCAGCTAAGCCCTGGTCCTCGTATTGTGGTCATATATATTTGAGCATTTTTAACAAAATATTGTGCAGGAGTCAAGAAAGATAGTGGGCGCCGTCATGCAGCATGTGACCTACGCAGAGTATCTTCCCCTTGTGCTAGGCGACCAGGCGATGAGGAACTACAACCTGGCACTGGACGATCCGACATATAAATACGATCCCAGCGTCGACCCCTCCATCATCAACGCCTTCTCCACTGCTGCCTTCCGCTTTGGGCACTCCATGGTGAACGGGAAGAACAGTTACGGGTTTCAGAAAGTGAGCATGACATTTCTTTTTGTTCTTTTTAGATGCTTTGATGTTGTTGTTTGTTGGTGTTTTTTTTCCCCACGCAACCAGGTGGATTTCGGGTGTTCAGAAGGACTTTTTGGAGATGTGACTGAAGGATGTTATCCGTCCTCTAACTGTGTTGTGCGGTTAACAGTGAAATATCAACAAGAACAAGAAATAGCTGGAACAGCAACAATGAAAAATTACTCTGAAAAGAAGCATAGTTATCCCCGTGTGTGTGTGTGTGTGTGTGTGTGTGTGTGTGTGTGTGTGTGTGTGTGTGTGTGTGTGTGTGTGTGTGTGTGTGTGTGTGACATATTCGTATGGTATACATGTTTGTTACATTGCTGACTTCTTCTTTTTTTTTCAGTTGAACTTGCGAGAAATGTTCTTCCACCCTAGCTTCGTGCAACACGATTACGGGGCAGGGCTCCGCATGGTCATCAACGGCCTAGTGAGGGACCACGCGCAGAGCACGGACCGCTTCATGAACCTCGACCTCACTGACCATCTCTTTCAGGTCAGTTTGCCCAGGGTGTTGCAAGCGTAACATGTGGAGCAAGGTGCAATGGGGTTGAAGCAAGGCGGCATGCTGCCAGTCAAGCTGGGACTATTTTAGAACAGGCCAGGCATTGGGGCAGGCAAGTGCTTTTGAGGGAGGAGGCTTTTCCACAGAAGTAGAGTTGGATCATTCACTCCGATGAGGGCTGAGAGGAAACGAGACACTGATTTTTTAAAACTTGTCAAGTGCGTGTCCCCAGTGGGTCTGTGCATGGTAATTTTTGTCTCTTGCTTGAAGCATTTCATTGGTGACTATGATGCCTGAAGCTGAGGGTTCAGAATCTGATGTGGTCTTCGGCCTGCATCTTGGTGTGAGGGCGCACACAGGGGCCGCTAGGCCCGATGGTTTGAGACTTGAGCCTGGTCCTGATGAAGGGAAGGCTACCGTTATCTTGAAAAGGGACTTAACCGAAATGGGTTTGATAAGCGCTTAGGCCTTTTTTCTCCCAGATAACAGTATAACGGAAGTGGAAGGAACTAGGGTGGAGGCTGCATGGGCTGGGTAGCTGAATGAGTGGGTCGTTGAGCACGTAAAAGACTTGCTTTTTACGGGGGGGGGGGGGAGGGGGAGGGCGTCGGGTGGGAAAGCTCATGGGTGCAGTGGGAGAGATGAAAGTGGAGATGTAGGAATGTGGGTATGTGTGGGATTTTGGACCAATAGCTTACGGTGTCAATTAAAGCAAAAGAAGTCCCCAAAGCTCTTTGTGTAGTGAATGTCAACAGCAAGATTTTAGCCAGGCTTGTCCGAACTCTCAAAGACTCAGACTTAAAGATTTCGCATCCAGGACACACTAACTGTTCTTCATGTATCCCTAAAAAAATGAAGATCTATAACTATTCTAATATGCTGACTTCTAGTTCTACGCTGTCCACTTGTCGTTCATCCATGAAAACTAGTTGATATAGCGGGAGAATCAATACACCAATTTGTACAGCATTCAAACAGAAGGACTTACCGTGTTTCTTCTCCAGACGAAGGATGGTCGCAGCTTGGATCTTGCTGCTTTAAACATACAGAGAGGTAGGGATCACGGACTGCCACCTTTTAACGACTACAGAGAGTTCTGCGGTCTGCCCAGGGTTGGAAGAGGACCAGCAAGGGAGTTCTCTGACGCACCGTTTTTGTCGGCTTACAGGCGAGTGTTAATTTTAAGTTTTCTAGAAAAGGAAACGGTAATGACTGCGAAGTGGTTACAAGTTAAGCAAATAAAAGCGACGTAAAAGGGACAAAAACCACTTAACTTTCACAAAGGACGGCACAGGTCAACGTTTCGGCTTTCGCCTTCCTCAGGACACAAACAAATGGGACATAACTTCAACAAACAAACAAAAAAAAAAAGGGTAACTCTGCGGACGTACTGACATACACGGCGCGGGGGAAAAAAAACAAAAACGGTGGGCGAGAAAAGAACCAGAAAACAATAGTAAAAAATTAAAGACATTTAAGTCTTCTGTTGTTCTGTAAGAGTAGAGATCGAGCAGACAGGTAGATACAGGTAGAGAATGGGCGCAACTCGTGAGCGACCTGGTAGGGTCATTTTTCTCTCTGTCTTATTTACTGCTTTGTACGATTTTTACGGCGTTCAATTACGTCCAATTTTTAGTGACGTCTTGCTTATCACCACCCGATTGTGTACTATTTTGTTTTTTTATGACCACCACACCCTAATTTCCCCTAAGGGGATAATAAAGATTTATTGAATTGAACTGAATTGATACGTGCTTCGGTTCAGATTACACTCCGCCATATTTTGGTGAAAGGACCTAATGGGCATGGATATGATGAGCACTTAGGTCAATACTCCCTTGTTACCCTTTTACCCATTTGCCGGTAGAACTGTACGCCGACCCTCAAGATATCCGGAACTGGGTACTTGCCGTGGTGATCTCATTATCCGTTCGTTCGTCTCGCTGTCCGCTTGAACGGAGGCAACCATCACCCCTTGAAGAGGTTGCTTCCCTTGGGCTGAAAGAAAAACAACAGCTTGTCGATATATAGATCATACCCTCTTTTTTTTTAACACTTAATCTTATTTACATTTTGCAACATCCATCCTACTGATTGTCTCATCGCTTATTCTAGTGAATCAACTGCCTGTTTAATGTGATAGATGAAATGAACACGTAACATGAACATCAATAGTTAAACCTCTCTTATTTTTGTATTACGCAGTGATTACGATGAAATTGACCTGTTCACGGGCGGGCTGTCCGAGCGGCCAGTACCGGGAGGAGTTGTGGGCCCTACCTTCGCCTGCATCATCGGCAAACAGTTCCGGAACATCAGGCTAGGTGACCGCTTCTGGTACCAGAACCTCAACCACGCTGGCGCCCTCACACCAGGTTGGGCTTTGCTACGTACTTTGTTTGCTATTTTACGTAAGGACAAGCACCTGAAACCATTGGGGGGTGACAGTGGCTGGCGTAGGTGTCGCTCTAGAAGTGTACTGCAGGCGACGTTATTTGGTTGCGGACTGAGGACCAGCTAGACGGCAATGATTGGTGGCTATTTTTAGCAGATTTGTCGAGTCCCAGTCTGTCCAGACGGTAGGCTGGAAGAAAGTCGTATTTCTCTACTCTTAGAACCCACTAAGTCACGGGAACGGTCACAATGGTCAAATGAAACATCCTTCTACTAGGAGACAAACTTTCCGCTGGATCAGTTGTGCTCGTGAATGCGCTAGTACGCTCTAACCAGCCCAGTAGTAGAGCTCGAAATGCGATAAACTGGCGTTTGCTGGCCGTGCGAACAAGAACTTCAACGGCCAGAAGAGCTTCTAGGCTATGGCAGACGCAGTGCGTTTCGGATTTGTCTCTTGAACACCAGTCTATATGAATCAGTAACTGTGCCAGTAGTACACCAGCAAACCAGCCCTGAACGATTTGTGACGCTAGAAATGCCGGACGACGGGTGTTTAGCAACAGTAAGTGCAATGTCAGAAACGATTGAATAGTTGTTTGGATTGGAATGCCAGTGGAAGGTGATATAGTGTTTAGCGGTCGCATGAAGATGCATCAGTGTGGTGGAAAGGTGTTAATTTGAACTCCGTCACTGACCCCCTTGCGTCTGCAATGTGTGATCTGTATTTTCAGAGCAAATACTGTACGTTGAAAGTCTGGGACTGTCCGATCTAATCTGCCTGACAACTTCCGTTGCCGCAGTCCAGATAAGCCCGTTTTTGGAGCCGTCTACCGAGTAAGTTTTCCTTGGTGTGTGCATGCGTGACGATCCCCCCCCCCCCCTGCGCCTTTTCACCGACACGCCCATCCACCCCGTGTGTGTATCTGTGTGCGTTGTTGTTGTTTTGTATGGATCAGAATCAGCTTTAAGTGCCATTGGAACATGCGGCACGCATACAAAATTAAACAGTAGAATGATTGTGTGTGTGTGTGTGTGTGTGTGTGTGTGTGTGTGTGTGTGTGTGTGTGTGTGTGTGTGTGTGTGTGTGTGCGTGCGTGCGCGTGTGCGCGCGCAAAACTTGAAATGAGAGACTGCTCTCACACATTGTGTCCGATGTTGTATCCACTGTTCAAAACACCCTTTTCCCTTCTCATTTTCATTGTCAAGTTTTAATGCATATGTACCTGCTACTTCTTAGGAAACAATGGTCATGTCTTTGCTTATTTTATCAATAGCATGAATCAATATTCATGTCTTCTGTTGTTTTTTTCCCTCCAGGAATCCCGTCAGAGACTGCAGCACTGTTCCTCCCATTGACCTGTTTGCTTGGAAGGAGGTTTAAAGAACATTATTATCACCACTTTGTTTTGACACCTTTATTTTTAGCGTATTACATTGCTGGTTTCATTTTGGAAGGAAGTTCTTATATGTTGTTTTGAAGACGGAGACAAGAAGAAGTTGTTAATTGTATTATTATGGTAATAAAGGCTGTGAAAAATAAACGTGATTGTCCGGTTTGTGGTGTGCAGTTGCTCTCTCTCTCTCTCTCCATCTTGTTTTAAAGAAAACCCTTTATTTTGTAATGACCTGGCGGAGAAAAACCTTGTTTTGCCGCGAAATAGTCTTTGCTGCTTACGCAGCGTAACTAACTAACTAACTAACTAACTAACTAACTAACTAACTAACTAACTAACTAACTAACTAACCAACCCTCTCTCTCTCTTTCTCTCTCTCTCTCTCTCTCACACACACACACACACACACACACACACACACACACACACACACACACACACACACACATGCGAAAACATCACGGGAAATTCATATTTACTGTTCTGACACGGAACAAATTATTTAAACACTTTAACCCCACACCTGTGCGACAAAAAAAAAAAATGATAAGTTCACGGTCCCTAAAAACAAGAAATGAAGACACAATATCAACACAGCATAAATTGTGGAACAAAACGATGTGGAAAGCAAGCAAACAACTATAACCCGCAAATAATAAAATATGTAAGAGAGAGAGAGAGAGAGAGAGCATGAAAACGTTAGTTCAAGTTATTTTATTTACCCCTCTAGGGGCAATTAAATGTTCCGTCAAGGGATAAATAAAGTAAGACGTATCCTCCTAAAATTAATTTGAACGGGAATAAACACACCGAGACGAACTATACTGGTGATATTTGTGATGAATATAACGTAGAATGAAATAATAGAAAATTGAAAGAAGCTCTTCTGATTTGTACATTTTTTTCTGTATAAACGAACCCTTTCTTCATTTAAAGAGTAGCTGCTATAAGCGGGTTTTTTTTCATCCTTCGTAACTATCTTTTACTGTATGGAGAAGGTTGGCCATTCAAAGGTTTGGCTATTCAAAGGGGGAGCCGGGGTGGCCGAATGGTAGAACGTTGGACTTCCAATGCTCGGGTCGTGAGTTCGTATCCCGGCTGGGGCAAATATTTGTGCTGGCTTTTTCATCGTTGCCCCGTCTTTGATATCACCCGTATGTGGTGGGAAAGGACGTTAAACCCCCAAACACCCACTCACCCACCCTTGGCCATTCAAAGAAGAAAATGTGAGACAGTCGTCTACGCTCATGGACGAAGGACTAGTCCGCACATATTTTATTTCATTTTTTTTTTTATTAAGAACAAACCTCTTTAAAAATCTTACCTTTCAAACACAAAATACATTGTTCCCAACAGTTCTAACGCAAAACCCAAATGTCGCTGCAGTACAATGCAATGGTCGACATCATTCTTTGAACACCCTCATGTGCCCCACTCAGAATGAAAGCGAAATCAGGTCTGCGCAGAATGGAAACCTGTCGCGCCTAGCCTGAAATCTGTGCCCCAGGATCGTACCACTTGGTGTAGTCAAGGTCAGGAAGATCGCCACAGGCCACGTACCGATTTCTGGAAAGAAAAAAAAAAGGTAGAATTACTGTTAAAACTAAGGTGCATGTCGGGTACCTGTAAACAATAAGGGTGAGCGAGTGGAGAGAAAGGTGCAGCTCATTCTTTTTTTTTTTTTTTTTTTTTGGCTGCCACAACGCTTTGCCGGCTCCAGTGGTGTTCCTCCCTGGTAATGGGTGGAATCCACGGAGGGCTCGGAAGTTGGGGCAATTTTTATTATGCATGATGATGGAGATGAGGATGATGGTAAGATGATGCTATGGAGGTCCGTGTGGTTTGGGACTGCGGGACAGGGCCACATTCCACGCTTCGTGTCATAAATATCCCGGCATTAACCAGGCCCGGGAACTACGGCACCTGCGGTGCCGGCCGTGTAAGGTGCAGCTCATTCTTAAAAAAAGTATTCAAGGTTTCATATCCGTATATTTTGTAGGAGCTTATCGCACTAACTTACAGTCAATGGGGCCCACAGGCTCAAGAGTAGCCGGTTCCCTTAAAGGATAGGGGCGGCAGGGTTGGCTACAGGAGTGAGACTGAGAGGCGAAGATGCAGGAACGGAAAGTGAATTCGGGGAGATAAGCGAATACAAATGTCCCGGCAGACCGTAAAAGTAATGAGCTCTTCCACGTGCGTGGCGGACAGCCCCGTGGTTTTCCAACGGGCCTTGGTCTGTCTGTCCGCCAGCTGCCACTAGGCATCTCTGCTGTCATTTGTCAATGCTTACCACGTGTGCAATGTGCAAGAGCTCTATAGGGCATTTGTCCTGAGTACTGTCCACTGTGGCACAGAAATGATAGGAAGTATGTGCACATTATTTTGTAAGAAAGTAATCGGACATTTAGAACAATGATTTGGTCTATGACGGATGTTCGACTCGGTCATGAAGCCCTACATACTTATTCTGAGTGAAGATGCGTATTCTGTTACGTGCACTGTATAACACATGCACAGATGCCACTCACTGTGTGACGAAGACCCCGTTGGGCATAAGGACACCACGTGACATGAAGGAGCCAGCTTTGTAGAGAGGGTTGACCGGCACGTTCCTCATCTCAGCCGTCATGCACATGATCCTCCCCAAAGTCATCTTCCGGATCTCGGCCAGCTGGTCTGAAACGTCCCCAAGGAAAGGTTAAGTGTATGTATAGTGGTATAATGTGTAAAACAGCGTAGGAGCCCAGCTGGCCATCTAGGTTCCCCAGTGTCGGGAAAGAGTTCTGTGCCTTTGGTGTCGTTTATAATGGAGATGATGATGATGGAAACTTGATATAGCGCATGTCTCCACCTAGGTATGGCTTCCCAGGATGTGGCGTCCCCGATCACTGATGGGTTGCCCGAACTAGTCTCCACCCTGAGTGAGTGCTCACGGCGCTTAGGGAGACTTTTTTTTTTTTTTTTTTTTAAAGAAAGATAGTTTTAAATAAGTGTAGATGATTACTGGGGTGATGCACTGAAGAGATGAGTCTTTAGGCGCTTCCGGAATGCGGTGAGCCTGACTGCCTCCTTCACTGACTCAGGTTCCACAGTAATGGTATCAGGAACATAAGAATTATCATCTCTGTGAAAATGTATGTCAGGTAACTCAAGTCGCTGTGTTCATAAACTTATGATAATCCCCCTCCCCCCCTTCCTCCCCTAAAAAAAAAGTCTTTCAAAGACTTTCAAAGAGAATGAGGATTCGCAAGCTGCGCTGCACACACACACACACACACACACACACACACACACACACACACACACACACACACACACACACACACACACACACACACACACACACGCACGCACATGCAAACGCACGCACGCACGCAGGCACGCACGCACGCACGCACGCACGCACACACACACACACACACACACACACACACACACACACACACACACACACACACACAATCAGCCCATGCCCAGGACAGCTGCACGGGCGTGAGCCGTTCCACCAACAGGAATCAGAAAAAAACTGTCCTAGAAAGGCCAACTACCTAGTACAACTGTGACATGACCATTTCAGCCCGAGTATTAGTCTATCAATTGTAAACTGACCTTGTTTGAAGGAACCGGGTCCATCAGGCGACTCATACCAATACCGGTCAGCAAACTTCAGTGCCTGGAACTGCTTGGCTATGAGACAGGCAAACGTGGGTCCCACTACCGCTCCAGACAACGGCTTCTCGCTCAAACCGCCCGCGAAAATGTCGATGTCCTTCACGTCGCTAGGAGCAGAAAGTATGTGGGCAAAAGTCTTTAAGGTCAGGTTCCAGAGTGAAAAAAAATCACGGTTGTTTTTGTCCAAAATTCTGCTTCTGTTCGGATCATGTTTTTAAGATACAGATTTTAGTTTGGGTTCACTCCAAACTTTTAAAAGTCTATTTTCTATTTCCCCAGTATGTATCGCAAACTGAACATTTATGCTGATTATGACGTATGGAGTTTTCGGTCTTGGCCTAGATGGCCAGCCTTGAAACAGCAGAGATATGCGTGTATGGTATATCAGCACACAGTGTCTTATTCTAAACCAAATTCGCAGCAACAGGTTGGATATCAAGCCAAGGATATTTACCCTATATACGGATTTACCTCTATACAACCCCCCCCCAACCCCCCCCCCCCCCCTTCACAAAAAAAAAGAAAAAGAAGAAGAAGAAGTCCAAAACAACGACAAAACCCCCAAAGCAAAAAACAACCACAACAATACCAAAGTTTCTCCTTCTTGTTCCAAAACAATAGGAAATAGAAACGGACGGAAAGGATTTAAAAACATCGGATTTTCAGCATTTGAAACGACAAGTGATATTTACTCACTCGTAGACCCGTCTGAAGATCTCTGCCCTCTCAGGTTCACTCTCGTACATCTCGTCAAAGGTTTCGTACACAGGCAGATTGCAATATTTTCTGCAAAAAGGAAATTTCAGTTGAGCGTCTTGAAATCTACAAGTGATACAGAAACCTTTGTTCGTTTTTTTTTTCTCAGGAGCATGTCTCCATCCATACAGTAATAGTAAACAATTCGGACTGATTTGCGGGGAGCTGGGACAGCCGAGCAGTAGAGCGCTGGACTTTCAATGCTCAGGGACGTGAGCTCGATTCCCGGCTGGGGCCGAATATTTGTGCTGGCATTTTTCTCGTTGCCCTGTCTTTGATAGCACCCAAATGTTGTGGAGAAGGACGATGAACCATCCACACATCCACCGGACTGCTTTACGAGAGGCCTAATAAAAAAAATGGCACTGCCCTAATGGTGACCCCTTGCCTTCAGTGTTGACCCCTGCCGCGGGGAACCGGGGTGGCCGAATGGTAGAGCGTTGGTCTTCCAAAACTCGGATCGTGAGTTCGAATCCCGGCTGGGGTCAAATATTTGTGCTGGCTTTTTCATCGTTGCCCCGTCTTTGCCCCGTATGTGGTGGAAAAGGACGTAAAACTCCCAAACACCCAGGCGCCACTTTCCGGGGCTAGTACGGAGACAGCGCACCCACACGTACCTGTAATCATTGTAGGGTGGCAGGCCATGATCGCGAGCACGCTGGATGTTCAAGGACGCGAGGTCCATGCTGACGTTATTCTTGTCCTCAAACAAGCGGTCCGACAGGTCTGGCGACATGAAACGGTCACTGTGGTGCACGGGGTCCTGTGACAGACACAGCTTGTGGATTAACAAAACCTTAAACACAAATACATAATTATAGGAGAACTGCTTTCCCGTTGTGTCGTATAGGCCTGAATTGGCCATAGCCTGCAGTGGCTAAACCAATCGGTTTTGCGGTGAAAGAGAAATGCAGCGGAACTGATCTAATACCGGAGCACCCAAAATTACTTACACTGGTCAAACCAGAGCACCCAAAATTACTTGCACCGATCATACCAGAGCACGCAAAATGACTTACATTGATGATACCGGAGCACATCTGCTTGAGACCCTTTCCTCTGTCCCTCAGGATGAACTTGGGTCTGTTGAACATAGTGAACAGCCGCACCTGATTGTCGCCCATTGTGAAGAGACTCGGGATCATGGTGTGCCCGAAACGGAAGGCCGCAGTCGCGAATACGTTGGTGATGGTCGGGTTCATTTTGCTGATAACAATAATAATGAAGATAGATAAGATGAGATCTGGGGAGAAATACTACTACTACTACTACTACTACCACGAAGAAGACGAAGAAGAAGAAGGAGACGAAGAAGAAGAAGAAGACTGAGAAGACAAAGGAGACGACGAAGATGTTGAAAAGAAGTAGAAGACGACGAAGAAGAAGAGTGAGTGAGTGAGTGAGTTTTTGAGGCTTAACGCCGCGCAAGCCACAGAGGAGGAAGAAGTAGTAGAAGAAGAAGACGTAGAAGAAGAAGACGTAGAAGAAGAGGACGACGAAGAAGAAGAAGTAGAAGAGGAAGAAGAAGAAAAAGAAGAAGACGTAGAAGAAGAAGAAGAAGACGTAGAAGAAGAGGAAGAAGAAGAAGAAGAAGACGTAGAAGAAGAGGAAGAAGAAGAAGTAGAAGAGGAAGAAGAAGAAAAAGAAGAAGACGTAGAAGAAGAAGAAGAAGACGTAGAAGAAGAAGAAGAAGACGTAGAAGAAGAGGAAGAAGAAGAAGTAGAAGAAGAAGAAGAAGACGAAGAGACGAGGAAGAAGCAGAAAAAGAAGTCAATAGAAGAAGAAGAAAACGAAGAAATAAAAGAAGAGTTCAGTGCAGTGAATGTGAATGTCCACCGAACGTTTTACCATACGCTCGTTAAAATTGTCGAATACGGAAAGAGGAAATATATGTTAAAACTAGATTAAAATCTATTCGGTGGGCTTACTATCCCACGAAGGACGTAACAGCAACAGTTCTACTGAACGACCTTCCGTACAGCCATTGCTCTAGCAATCGAGAAATTTGCACCTCGCACCTGATGTAGCGCCAGTACGTAGGCCCGAAAGATGAGGGACCCAACACATTGAGTCCGTACTGTCGCATGATACTGGGACCGAGCACAGTAGGCAGCCAGTCGTGGTAGGTCAGGTGCTGCATGATGGCGCCCATGATTCGTCGCACCTCTTGGTAGATCTGGGAGAAATTGAAGTAAAAGTGGCGTCAAATATTTATGCCACGACAGCTGAGAAGTAACTGGAAAAATACACGGCTGGCAGATGCCTGTACGAAGTCCGTTGAAAAACTAGAAACAATGCAGGGAACAGTGGGTGGGGGTGGGTTTTTGGGGGTTTAACGTCCTTTTCCACCACATAGGGTGATATCAAAGACGGGGCAACTATGAAAAAGCCAGCACAAATATTTGGCCCCAGCCGGGATCGAACTCACGACCCGAGCATTAGAAGTCCAACGCTCTACCATTCGACCACCCCGGCTCCCCGTGGAACAGTGGATTTGGCAAGTGGTGGAAAGCATTTTTACTGGAGTGGCGTGAATATTCTAATCCCCCATGAGGTTAAATTAAATCTAGAGTATATTTCGTGTCCGCAGGATATCAGTATGTACTTTTTGGCGAAAGTCATTTCCCTTGGGTAAAAGTTTTCAGGCAAACGCAAAACTTCAACGGGATCCATTCCGTCTTGTGAGTACACAATAAAGTACCTACCTCGGGCTATTCTTGCGTGCGCAAGGAATGGCTCAGAGTCATTCATCTGTGCAAGAAATGAGAGAGAAGGAGAGAGAGAGAGAGAGAGAGAGAGAGAGAATTACCGTTTCGTCAGTCCAGCGAGGGTTCATCTGTGACATCTTGAGAGCCAGTCTGTTGTGGAAACGGTGGAACACGATGTGCAACGCCATCAGAGCGGCATGTTCATTCACTCGCTTCTCACCTGCAATCAGTCAATCAGTCAATCAATCAAACAATCAATCAATCAATTGGCCTTAATTTTGTAAAAGACCTTAGACTTGTTTAACAATCAATGATCAGTTACTGTTTTTGCTTTTCTAATCAATCAATCAATCAATCAATCAATCAATCAATCAATCAATCAATCAATCAATCAATCAATCAATCAATCAATCAATCAATCAACTTTATTTTGTATAAGGCCTTAGACCTGTTTAACAATCAAGTTGCGATCAGTTACTATTTCTGCCTGTCCAATCAATCAATCAATCAATCAATCAATCAATCAATCAATCAATCAATCAATCAATCAATCAATCAATCAATCAATCAATCAATCAATCAATCAATCAATCAACTTTATTTTGTATAAGGCCTTAGACCTGTTTAACAATCAAGTTGCGATCAGTTACTATTTCTGCTTGTCCGATCAATCAATCAATCAATCAATCAATCAATCAATCAATCAATCAATCAATCAATCAATCAATCAATCAATCAATCAATCAATCAATCAATCAATCAATCAATCAATCAATCAATCAATCAATCAATCATGTTGCATTGGAAGGGTGGGTGGATGCTTCGCGGTTTAACGTCTTCTGTACACTGTAAACTGCCAAGGGTGACTACAAAGACAGGGTTCCTGGAAAATGTAAAAGATTTGACCCTGTTAGGATTTGAACCCTAGACCTTCTCAAATCCGACGCTCAATCGGTTAAGTCTCCCCCACTCCATTGCTGAAAACAAGTCCTGGCGAGGTGTAGTACAAAAAATGACACAGTTTCGATAGCTGTATCCAGTCTGCTAAACCCACAGGTTGTTGGAAGCGAAGGAAACTTCAATTAATCTTTTTCTCTTGGTGGCCAGACTTAAAAAAAAAAAAAAAAAACGCCAAGGAAAAGGGTGTTCATAAATTTGGACCTTTTTTTGAACATCACAGCAGACGACTGTCTGGGCTAACGCAGACATGACAGTAGCAGGTTTGTTTTTCAGATTATAACTGACTTACCTGCCAGGAAGCAGTAATCACCAGGATCCTCTTTGACGCATGTGGAATTACGGTCCTCGGGCAGTAGATTCTCAGCAGTAACCCTCAGGAGACCTTCATGGTACACAAATGATCAAGAAGCGAAAGCAATCATCATCATCATCATCATCATCATCGTCGTCGTCGTCGTCGCGGTCGTCTTTGCTGAGATCAAGGTTGCCGTGGTAGTCATTTTCAATATCATTAATCAGATTACTCATAAATCGTCTGAGCGATCTACCAGCTTCATTTCTAAGGAGGTCATGGTTCACCATCACCCCCTTTTCAGTTGAATTTTGAATGTGAGCATACACAAAACAACAACAAAAACCAACAAATTCTTCCCACATACACCAACCGTTTACAACAGCACCACATTCCTTCAAATTTACACACAAAACAGGGTGGAGTAAAGTGAAGGGAAGGGAAAGGCGGAAGGGGGGGGGGGGGGGTAAGCGGGTAGGAGGGTGGATGGTGCCGAAAGTTACTTCCCTTACTCTAAGAACTACCTTCAAATATTTGTGCGTGTAACAACTATACTGTTTGTAGCATGTCTGCGTTACTCGTAACTTGGGCATATTTTCCAGCTGCTGTACTATGCACCTTACCAGTAATGTTTATGTTCTCAATGTTTGTGTATGTGTGCGAGAAATGTGTAGTGAGGGTGATTTTGATTATGATATATGTACATATTGACATAGCCGCCCGTGATGATATAATTTTGACTGTATCGTGGCTTTAAAAGCCCCTTGGGCTCAGAGCCGGTAATAAAAATCTTCTTGGCAAATCTTCTTCTTCTTGGCCAAGAGCTCTGTTCCAGTCATGCGCCAATACAGGCGGGACAATGAGTACACGGTAAACGCGTGACAGTCACCTTTGCGGTAAACCCTGAGCTGGTCCGCCTTCTTCATCTTGGACCCGTAGATATGGGACGCGTCAATCCAGGCAGTCAGCATGTTCATCTGTTCTCTCAGCTCCCGCGGGGCGTCTGCAGGGATAATGGTTCATTTTAACCGGGTAACAGTCGAGAGACACGACAAGAGACTTTCTTTGGAGACTGTTGTCAATGGGTTTCGATTTTAGGCGGTAGCCTTGTCCGCTGTATTTTATCATCACGAAACAGAGGGCTCCCAATAAAATGCACGACACGGAATACAGTAGAGAGACCTAGCCAGAGACATTCTACGGAATCTGTTATAACTTAATTTCGATTCGGCGGCTCCAAGTAAAATGCACAAGGAATATACAAGAGGGTTTCGCTTGTTCTCCGTGGGCATATATTTCATCACGAAACAGGCGGATCCTAATGAAATGCACGACAAGGAATACAGTAGAGAGGCGTAGCCAGAGACGGTCTATGGAATCTATAGTAACTTGATTTCGATTTCTCACTGAAACATACACAATTTAAAAAGTTTAAATGTTTTGCACGAAGGATATCGTGCACTGAGTGGATCCGAAATATAAAATCACGTACTTTTGTCACAGTCACGGGCTCGTTTGGCCGCCATGGATCTGGCAAGGTTCATACAGGAGTAGGTGAAGTGACGGTCCATCGGTGGGATGTAGATCGGGTTGCATCTTCCTCTAGGGGACAAAGCGAGAGAAAAATGTTACAAGTCCAACTTATCTTGCGTGGCGTGCCTGAAGGTTTTTTGGGACATTTTTTTTTTTCGTACTGAGAGTACACACCATTTCATTGTTTTAAATGGTTACGTGCTTGTAACACTAACAATTTAATAATAATAAATAATAATGAGGATTTGTCTGGCGCCCAACCTTCTGCTGGAGTTCGGGGCGCCTCACAATAGTGGGATGGCAATACATACACATGAAATACGTCACATTACATACACATGAAATACACGTCACATGCACGTTACATACACACAGCTATGATACATCTTAACATGACATCCTAAAATGACAATGATGGTAACAGTGATGATAGAGAAGTTAGTCTGTATAAGACTGCCGGAAGAAATGAGACTTTAAAGCGACTTTAAAAGAGTCCGTTGACTCTGCATGGCAAACATGGGCATATATTTCTGTCAGTGCGAGTCATCCCAGAATAAAAGAGGTATTCCCGACCCTTCCCTCCAGGGTGGGTTGGACAAGTCCCAAGAGCTAGTTCATCATCCGTCCATACCAAGTGGTAGCTCACCTCCTGAGCTGTCCTGTTTTTTTTTTCACTTTTTTTCCCACGAATTCAACAACTGCTTTGGAAATGTTCAGCCCACCAAGTTTGAAAAATAAATGCATATCTAAATTCCGAAATTTAAATAGCTGAGCTGACCCTTCGCACCACGTGATTGTAATACGTTTATGTCCTGTGTGTGAGAGAATGCGTGTGATTCACGTGAGCGTGCGTGTTGGGTTTAGCTCGCGGCACTTTGAGCCAAAATATTTGGGATAAAGCGCCTTATTAATGCGATTATTATTATTATTATTATTATTAATAACGACAAGGGAAAAGACAGAAAATGACAGATTTTTTTTCTTTTTGCGTACCCATTGAAGGCGTCCCTGTGAATTTGCTGGTTCTCCGTGAGGAAGACCCCATCGCAACACTTGAGGTCTCTCCCGTCTGGGGCTGTTTGAGCGTAAAAGGGCAAGCACGTTAAAATGATAAAAGGGAACGATAAAGTAAAGCTCTAATAATATAAACTAGTACTAGTCCATAATATTGTGTTTTTTTGTGTTTTTTTTTTGGGGGGGGGGGGGGGTAAATGTCTTTGTACATCCCAGAAAAGCAGTAAATTCACCAAACATGCAACGAGTGAAAGGTCATAACGCATACGACTCTGTGTTCACCACGCAAAGCGGTACCGCTCGCAAGCCCCCTACCCCTCACGCCCGAACACAGAGCTCGGGTGAATGACTGCGAAATTGATCGAGTGATATGCATTCATATGGTACTAACTTTCCCGAGGGTAAAGCCAGTCCAGCAAGCGAACTGAAGACTCTGACCTGGTGTTGGCCATACTAAATTCACCCCCATAAACAACACAGTAGTCATAAACTGCCACTCCTAAAAAGAGCAGACACACCTAGGCGGGCTGACTGTTGCTTCCGCGTGATGCTAAAGGAAGCAATAAAGCAAACGCGGACACTGGCGCGGACTATCATTCTCTACTGTTGCTGTTGTACTGGCAATAAACGGGGCTGTCTTTGTGGAAATTCATGGATAACTGATTTCTTCTGAGTTCTCCAACTGGTGTAAGGGGAATTTTCATTTTCAGTGGCAGGAGCGGCGCTGTTCACTTAGGTTGATGTCACACGGGAGTGCTTTTCGGCCGAACAAACAGCGAACATGGTGTGTATTCCGTGTGTCTCGTGTGACATGCGGCTATAACGTAACTTTGCCCTATTTTTTCCAGACCGTGTTTAGAGCTGTTTGCCATGTTCGTTCGAACAAAAACGTCTCCCGTGAGTCATGAGCCTTACCAGTAGAACACACACACACACACACACACACACACACACACACACACACACACACACACACACACACACACACACACACACACACACACACACATCCTGTTTGTAGATCAACCTTTGCTTTTTTGCTTTGCAGCAGACAACAGAAGTCTTTGAAACTCTGTAGCCAGTTCACCTTCTTCGCAAAGGACAGCAGTAGCCTTCAGTACAAAAATGTATGCAGTTCATTGCTTCAAATCCCCCCCCCCCAAAAAAAAAAAAAATATATATATATATAAAATAAAAAACCCAACGAAATGATAAAATAAACTAAAATAAACCCGCAAAACCAAAACCAGAAACAAACTTCCATGGTAACCTACCCTTATGAGCAGGCGTGCCCGAGATGTCATGGGCAAAGAACTGGCCCCACACCTGGACAAGGTTGGTTAGTTCCGGTAGGTTATGTCCCTTGATTGCTGACGGCTCGTGCACGTTACGACTGACCATACGCGCGCTGGGCAGCAAACGACGGGGATCCGACTTACTGGTCAACCTCGGCACATCGTAACCTTTATAGTAAATAAAGTTCTTTGCCGATGTAATATACCAGTTCATGAGTGAAGAAGCACCATTTGTTTGTGTCAGGTCAGATGTTGGGATACGGGTGGGGTGGGGTGGGTGTTTGGGAGTGTTACGGGTGATATCAGAGACGGGGTGATATACGGGTGATATCAAAGATGGGGCAACGATGAAAAAGCCAGCACAAATATTTGGCCCCAGCCGGGATACGAACTCACGACCCGAGCATTAGAAGTGATGCTGGGAGAAACAGTATGAAATGGGTGACAACAACAACAACAACAACAACAACAACAAGGGCTTGTACACGTTTGGACAGGAACTGAGCAATATGCTGAGGAATGCTCAGCTATATGCTATACAGGCTACGCGATACAGATGCAAATCTGGAGGAAAACGCTATATATTCCTCTTACACATAACGCTGCAGATGACACCCTAGAAATGCTTTAAAATTCACCAAAAAATTCACAAAAATCAGGCAGCCATAGACTCATGCGTAGAGGAAATTTAAACAAATTCCAATATTCCGTTTTTTTGGCAATGTTGGCAGCGACCACATACCCCCTCATTCCACGGTCGTCTGCTGGCTCCTGTGCCAGCCGCGCATGAATACAAATAGTCCACAAGCCAGCCTCATTTTTCCCTAATTTTACTATTACCTGGCATGAAACTTGTTTACAAAGCCAACAAAAAGCACCAGATTGCCATATTTTACTATGCACACACATTTTAAAAGGGGCAAAGATTTTATACTATATTTAGCCGAGTTCTTACTACATGCCCCGGAAGCTAATACTATCACGTAGCCTGTAAACACCCCTTAAACTCATTTTTCTAGAAAGATAATTTGCCACTGCAAACCTCATCCATTTTCAAGATACACTGCCAAAGATTAGCTCTCAAAACTTCTTGGTTCTCTTACAGCAGCACTTTTACTGATCCAACCCATATATGAAAAGTCAAGCAGCAGAGGCACACTTTTTTCATGACTGCACAACTATTGAGACCACTAAAACACAAGTTCTTTTCAAATTATCAACTCAATTTTTTCACAGCAAGTAGCTACACATGTCCTGTGTGTAATGAACCTAACAAGATAACTTTTGGGCAGTTCATTATTTTTTGGTGCTTTTTTTCCTATACCACCCCTCAAAACTAGTCAGATTTCACAGCTGCGGGCTAACTGCTTCAGTTCCTGAACATAATCAAAATCATCTAGGATCTTCAAAATCAGCCAGTACAGTCTCTCAGGCCATGTTTACAGCATGCAATAGGTATTTTGAACCTACCCCCTTTGGAATCACCAAAACAGTTGCCACACTCACACCAAGTATGCAGCCAATCTACTGGCAGGTTTTTCCTAGTTGCCTAAGGAGAACAGCCTGTGTGCCAGCTGATTTCTCATGCAGACCATGAAACCTGCTGAAACCACTTTTAGGATAAGCATGCTGCTGCATCAACAGTAAAATGTGTGAGTATCTGTCCTTGGAACTGCACATGCTGCCCAAATATATAATAAAATGCATGAAATTTCACAAAAATGCACTGGAAATGGGGATGGGGGGGGGGGGGAGAGGAGGGGGGGGGGGGGGTTGGAAGGTGTAAAGGTGAGGGTTAGGGTTGCAGGTTAGGGTTACTAGGGTCAGGTTAGGGTTAAATGATTAGTGCTGGGGTCACATGGGTTAGGAGTGAGAGAGGAGGTGGGGGAAAACAAGAGGGTAGGATGGGGTAGTGCCAAACTGAATTGACCAGAGCTCAGGCTTCATGGTGTTTGTGTGGACTGGTTGTGGGGTGGGGGTAACGGGGGGGGGGGGGGGTAATGGGGGTAACAGGGGGTAACGGGGGTGGGTGGGGGTGGGGGGTGGGGGGGGGTGTGAATGGAGTACTTCAACTATACTGCTTATCATGTGAAAATTAGGAATTAGATGCCCAAACCCGAAATGGACAGATTTGCATTTTTGCCTCAAAAATCATCCTAAAATGTCAAAATTGGCGATTTTTAGGCAATTTCAAGGCAAAATTGAGAGTTTTTAGATTGGCCAAGCTCTGTATACAGGCTACGCGATACAGATGCAAATCTGGAGGAAAACGCTATATATTCCTCTTACACATAACGCTGCAGATGACACCCTAGAAATGCTTTAAAATTCACCAAAAAATTCACAAAAATCAGGCAGCCATAGACTCATGCGTAGAGGAAATTTAAACAAATTCCAATATTCCGTTTTTTGGCAATGTTGGCAGCGACCACATACCCCCTCATTCCACGGTCGTCTGCTGGCTCCTGTGCCAGCCGCGCATGAATACAAATAGTCCACAAGCCAGCCTCATTTTTCCCTAATTTTACTATTACCTGGCATGAAACTTGTTTACAAAGCCAACAAAAAGCACCAGATTGCCATATTTTACTATGCACACACATTTTAAAAGGGGCAAAGATTTTATACTATATTTAGCCGAGTTCTTACTACATGCCCCGGAAGCTAATACTATCACGTAGCCAATACTACTTTCAGAGTGAACAAGCACCAGTTAAGTGGATCAGCCGGTCATACGTTAAGACAGTTTTAAAAACGGCTGACATCATCATCATCATCATCATCATTATCAACAACAACAACAACAGCAACAGCAACAACAACAACAACAGAGCCTTGTGCGGGTTGAGCTTCCACAGGATCTAAGCAATTTCTACACACGTGAAAGAAAACCGACCATCGAAATACTCCGCTGGAAGAAGTCGCAACATAGGCTGGTTGATGGCACCCCATTTGGGGTTCTGCAAGTTGTTGCATGATCCGTCGATTGTTCTGTAGGGCGCCCGAGGGTCGCATCTCATAGGCTTTTCAGGTGCACACTTCTTGGAACTCTCTTCCGTCGACGGACCAAAGTCGATGGAAGGAAACTTGCCGAAACTTCCACCTACGTCAAACCGACTCCGCGCAACAAAATCTGTGGGTACAGGGTCGCGGACAAAGACGCCACCGTTGCGCTCGAACAGATGCTCTCCTATTGAATTCCCTCGATCAAATCTGGGGAAACAAAATAAAATACAAATCTTTTCCCTCTCCGTAATTTTTTCCTAGTAATCTAGACACTCTTTGCTTGGCGAGAAGCAGTCCGAATTTCTCGACAGGACAATAGGGTAGACACAAAAAGTAAAAGAGGAAGACAGAGAAACATGAAAACCCCACAGTCGAAACATACTGCTGGAAGGATTCTCAGCATAGTCTGGTTGATGGCATCCCTCTATGTGTGTGCGCGCATGGTTAGACAGGTTCAATACCAAACGCCTTCATTGTCAGGCACCTGCGTCTGTTTTTCTTTGGGATACAGAGGGCAGCACAGCTGTTTGTTTTGTTATGAGTAAAGATATCCCCGTGTGTAAAGACCACTTTTGTCTGGTCCTTTGACGGGGCGCAGTGGACTAGCTTTCCTGCAGCTTTACCGGGCCCGGGAACTACGGCACCTGCGGTGCCGGCCGTGTATCCATCCACATCACAAGACGTGTCATACCAAGGGAAACACCCCCAAAGTCGCACCCGTGAAGTGAGTGAATCTCGGCTGTGTGGCAACAGCCTCCCCATTGGGCCCATAGCACACCCGCTCTGGTAGGAGCCGACCTAGGTAGGAAGAATCCCACTTGCCTCGGCTGGGGCTCGAACCCGTCTCCCGGTCCATGGTCTAGAGTGCTGACCAATACACTACGGGAAGCCTAGGGCCTTTTAACATCACGCAATCAAACAACTCCTCCACCGCCACCCCATCCCGCTTTTCCACCACCACCACCACCACCACGACCAACATGTACAACAACTACAAACCGTTGAAGAACCTCACCCAGCTTGACGTTTGAATCGTCGTCTTGGAAACGTCTCGAAGTCGGGGAACGTGCTGGATGATTGATGTGACCTGCTGGGCTCGTTGTCGTTCCGGCTGCCTGTGATTGGCGGGAAGTTGTAGATGGCCTGCGGTAACAAGGGCGGGTCCACCTCTGGGGGGCGGGGGACGAAGGTGAAGGAGTAGTTGTGGCCCACCCCTATCCCCAGGGTGGTGGACTTCATGTCCATCATTTCGAGCAGCTGATCATCCTCTACCTCGAAACCTGTTAATTGTTAACAGAAGTACTTCTTTAATCTTGCATCTGTAAAATGATTTAAGTCTTTCATCATCATCATCATCATCATCATCATCATCATCATCATAGTAACTGTATATTGTGTGGACGCTTTACCAAATTTTCTGAATTAGCTCAAAGCGCCTCGAACTGAACCCAACACGCACGCTCACGTGAATCACACGCATTCTTTCACACAGTGGACATGAACACATTACAATCACGTAGTGCGAAGGGTCAGCTCGGCTATTTATGTATTGGAATTCAGAATTGCATTTATTTTCAAATTTTGTGGGCTGAACATTTCCAAAGCAGACTGGAAGGAAACCGAAGTAATGATTGCATTTACGTCGCGGCCACGTTTCGTGTCGTGTATGTTGTAAATGATTAAAATTTACAAATGTGGATTTCTCAAGAATCGATATTTTATCGAAAATATATGTTTCACGTAAACGGCGATGCATCACTGTTCCGGCAACATTGGCAAATGTATAAACGCTTTATTTTTGATTAAAAAATACTTGCCATGTCTGTGGTGTGCTGTATCGTTAAAAATTCGTCTGATACTAATGCTATCTTCAACCCCTGTCTGCCATACGGTTTACACAATCTGTATATAGTACAGAGGACAAAGATATACATGAACGAGAACAGTGACATTGACAATGAACAGTGAGATCGCACTTGGTATATAGAACAGTGACATTGACAATGAACAGTGAGATCGCACTTGGTATATAGAACAGTGACATTGACAATGAACAGTGAGATCGCACTTGGTATATAGAACAGTGACATTGACAATGAACAGTGAGATCGCACTTGGTATATAGAACAGTGACATTGACAATGAACAGTGAGATCGCACTTGGTATATAGAACAGTGACATTGACAATGAACAGTGAGATCGCACTTGGTATATATACCAAGTGCGATCTCACTGTTCATTGTCAATGTCACTGTTCTCGTTCATGTATATCTTTGTCCTCTGTCCTAGTGCCAAAAAATAAATGAAGAGAGAAATCGTTGAAGAAAAAGATTATGGATTTCGATTCTATTTTAAATAAGTGTCCTGTCCTGCATAAAGAAACCTTTTGTTGGTGTCTTGTGCCTTCTTCTCCCTCCAATATCAGTGCAGCGTGTCTGTATTGTTTCAGTGTCTACTGCACCGTTTATGACCCCCCCCCCCCCCGCTCCATCCCCCTCTCCGATCCAATAACGTTTCCATCCCCTCTTTAATTTATGCTAGGTAAACGAAAACGAAAAGACGCGCTAATACAATTTCTGTGACAACTTCACAGTTTCCAACCGACGACAAACAAGAACAAACCCAAGAACAAGAACAAGAACAAGAACAACAACAAGAACAACAACGAGAACAAGAAGAAGAAGAAGAAGAAGAAGAAGAAGAAGAAGAAGAAGAAGAAGAAGAAGAAGAAGAAGAAGAACAACAACAACAACAACAACAACGAAACAATGGTGTAATTCAGTTTCAAAATATGAGCAATGAGCATTGGGTGAATTTTTGGAAGCTCTAGCAAGGAGTCTATTTATTACCTAGCAGAACAACAAAAGCAACAATAACAACAGCAGCAGCAGCAGCAGCAGCCACAAAAACGACGACGACGACGACGACAACAACAACAACAAGAAGAACGACAGTATAACTCAAATACAAAATGTTGTGGGCGTTTGGTGAAACTGTCGAAACTCTTGCAAGGAGTCTTTTTATTACCCAGCAAAACAGCAAAACCAACGATAACAACAACAGGAGCAGCCACAAAAACAACGACGACAACAACAGCAACAACAACAACAAAGAAAAGAAACAAACCAAAACACAAACAAACAAACGATTCTGAAAAGCAGCAGGATAGACCGAAATATAGCCTTTTACCGATGATCACGTGAAACAGCACGTGACTGTGACTGACCTCACCTGGTGAGGGAACATTATCTTGCATTCGATTCACAGCAGGTTTGCGTTAAAGTTATCCCGGGGTATGTCGTAAAACAGGAACCGTCGTGCTAACACGTTCAAGTTTAGACTACATCTATCCACCTGCATCGTAAAACATGCCACTAAATGTGTCGCGCATAAAGTGACAAGACCTTACTTTGTGGGAGGCTGTTATGCAGCTGAAAAAACTATTCTGGTCACAGTGCGGGTTTTACGCAGCAGTAATGTGTGTCTGAACTTCTCAGATACTAACAGCAGTGTGGTTTTCATACAACACATTAAGCAAGCGCATGAGCTCTTAGATATGTTCATGACTACCAGCATAGTGTTTTTTAGATGGTGCTCATGTGCGCCTGAAATCTCAGATACGTGCATTACTGCCATTTGGGGAGGGGCGGGGGGCAAGGGGGGGGGAATTGTTCTTATGTGCGTACTGATCACTCATACACGGCAGCAACGTGATTTTGTAGGTAGTGCCTATATCAGTATATGTGCGTAGGAGCTCGCGAATGCGTCCACCGCTACCAACATCGTCGTTTCATGTAGTGCATAAATCACGAACGTCTGAGCTCTTGGATCCGCCCACTCCTACAGTTATCACCTTTTTTTAAATGGATTGGATTGGAATTCTTCTTCATCCCACTACCGTAGTAGGAGAAATGCGGGCTGCTTCCCCAGGGGGAAGCGCGTCGCCATGAACCGGCGCCACCCTTTTTTTTTCCCCCCTCCATGCGTGTGTTTGTGTTTCCAACCCACCGGCCATTTCGTCCTACTCTTTTTCGAATGATGGAATTGAGATCTTCATCGTGCACACTTAATGGTACGTGCATGCGTGTATACAAGGGCCGAAACAGGCACCGAAAGCGAGTCTGCATATGATTTTGATTCGATTTAGTGATGAGAAATCTCACACCAAGTTCCTGCCCGGACCGGGGCCAGCAGCAAGCGGCCTATACCCAGACGGGTCACCCATCCAAATTCTAACCGGGCCCAGCGTTTTCTTTGTTGTTATTGTTTGTTTGTTTGGTTGGTTGGTTGGCTTTTTTTTTTGGGGGGGGGGGGGGGCAGTAGTAATGTGCCTTTGAGCCGAGATCTTAACTCAATTCACACCAAGTAAGTTTGGGGCTGTGCGCCAGTGGCCTCACAGAAAAAAAAAAGTCTCCGTGGGTTGGAAATTTAAAATTCTACGACTGTTGTTTTACTCTGGAGTGCTCAGTGTGGTCGCACGTTTCTGTTGGCTCATTACAGACGCTGTCACTGTGCAGGTATCCTATGGGCGAGATGATCGACACCGCGAACACAGCTCATAACGACAACTGGGCCTAAACATCATAAATATTGCCCCTTTAACTTTATTCCGCTCTATACACTGTAAATTTAAAACAGGTGCTGAATACATTCCTTACCAAACTCGTCGTAGAGCGGCTCAATGTAGGTATGGAAGAAAGTGTCGGAGAAGGAATGCTGAGCGTGCACAAGAAACATGTCCAGAAGCAGCAATGTTGTTACCAGCACTTTGGGTTGCATCTTGCAAACACGCCTCCACTGGTCTACCATATCTGTAGGAGCAAAGAAAAGAGCTGAAACACACACGCACGCACGCACGCACGCACACACACACACACGCACAAACACGCGCGCGCACGCACACACACACACACACACACACACACACACACACACACACACACACACACACACACACACACACACACACACACACACACACACACACACACACACACACACACACACGGAGTATATAAACGCCCTATTTCCATGTTTACTAAGCCGACTTATGTTCTGGAACAGTTTCACTCGTGAGTGCGCCTGTGCGCTGGGAATACTCTATCATGATAATTAGTAGAGCTCTTGACGCGACACAATGTTGTTCACACTTAGCGCGAGCGGTCGAACATTCAAATTTACAAATGAGCGGTTGTTGTTGTTGCTGCTACAACACTCTCGCTCAGTACGTTAGTCGAGTCATTGAGTACGCTTCTGCTGGATCAGTGCCAACGTTTGAGATGCTGTCGCTGTGCAGGCGTCTTAGTGGTGTGACGCTAGACTACACGAAAACTGCTCAGAACGATCTGTGGGCATTAAAAAAATCATGAAGACCGTGCCATTAAATGAAAGATTTTGTGTGAAACAGCAAGTTGAGTCATGTGTCCCGTATGCAGCGACAGTGACGTTCTTATAATAAGTTTAAGTGCTGTAACAATGAGCCACCCTTCTGCATTCTGTGCACGTTTTGTTTTTGAATAGAATTGAAACTGAAAGCAGAATTATGTCGGACTGGCCATATTTTAAAACGCTGACAATCATACTAACCTAATCGCTGCAACACTGAGCCGCTTGCGCGGCGTTAAGCCCTAAATAACTAACTAACTAACTAACTGTAACACTGAGCCATTCTACTGCATTTTGTGCATGTGTTTGACTAGAACTGAATTAGAAAGCACGGCCTGGATTTGCGGAATGAATAAACTTAAGTTTAAAATGCTGGCAACATAAAGAAAACAAGGAGCCTTTATTGAAGTTGGATGTGCATATAATCAACGTTATGGCCAGTTTTATATTATGTGAATGCCAACAGCGTAAAACCTGTAAGACCTGGATTCCACGTGTGTGTGTGTGTGTGTGTGTGTGTGTGTGTGTGTGTGTGTGTGTGTGTGTGTGTGTGTGTGTGTGTGTGTGTGTGTGTGTGTGTGAGAGAGAGAGAGAGAGAGAGAGAGAGAGAGAGAGAGAGAGAGTACAAAACAAAAAGAACGGTTTCACAGTGAAATAAAATAATAAAGGCCAAACTTTGAAACGTTAATTACATCACCATCAACAACAACAAAAACCGAAAAATAAATAACTAAAAAAAAGCTTTTGGACGCACTAAAGAGCAGACTCAGTATCAAAAAGTCCTTTCAGCCGTAAACTTGTGGTGTGCATGCATACGTACACTTGACTCTGAAGAAATATTGTACCAAAGGTTTTGACATGAAATCCTGTACTGACAAAACATCCACGCACACCTTCCGAGAAGACCTTTCCTTTCCCACGCTTACATAATAACGTCCTGTTAATAATGATTGTTGGTTCTGGGCTAAATTCCATCTTTTATATCAATCATTTTAGTTAAAGTCAGTCGCTTCTGCACACGAAGGAACAAAACAAATTTGCACGCAACGTGTATTGTACACTCACCTGTTAATCTTTTACCGGACGATTTCTCCTTCAACGAACGAACAGAATTTGCTCTGCGAGAACACTAAGTCCAAAACTGGTGCAAACAAATAAAGCGGATGCCACAAGTGCTGATAATCCTTTTCAAGAAAGGGACCAACTTTTTTTGTCATTCAAGTAAACACGCAGTCAACGGATTTCGCGTCATCGTTACGACATCGTGCGCATCTCATATCAGTTCGGTTTGATTTTGTCTTTGTCCGACCTCTCCCTCTCTCTCTCTTTCTCTCTCCGATGTCCCCCCATGCATTCGCCGATTTTATGGCGGAAACCCGAGTGGATGTCTTTCAACGTCAGACACATAAATGTCAAGTCGTCAGTGGGGGATCAGCTGGCTGGATATAGAGCGCTGGACTTTTTTAACTGTGTGTGCGCGTGTGTGCGCATGTGTGCTGACTTAAACAGAAACCTGTTGCTGGACCCCGGTGGGAGGGGGGGGGGGGGCAAACAAGATGGTGAAGGGTTTGGGGGGGGGGGGGGGGTGTAAACGAGTGTAAACGTTATGACGACGGTTGCTGTCAGGTAAAGCACCAATTTCGAAATAATATCGTGATTATGCACATGCCATTACATTGTAGTCTATTTTTAACTCGATTCCTACCAAGTAAGTTTGGGGTTGTGCACCGGTGGCCTCACAAAAAAATTCATAAAATGGATTTAAATTTGTCTTAGTGGGAGTGTACGTTGCACTTTGATTATACTCGTGTGTGCTGCAATAGGAGCCGTCGAAGAGCCGTTAAATCTTGCCTGAGTTTCGCGTGCAGGGCCAAAATCGAAAAAGAGCCAAAAACGTGGGATAATCGTGCGCGGTACGAAATGTGTTAAGTCGTGTACTAGTTCGTACACGGCTCCTTTCTTTCACACAGACAAACCGAAATTCAGTAAAACAGCAGCACTGAGTTTAATATTAAAAAAAAAAACACTTTTTTTTCCTATGTGAGTAGCATCAGAAAACTTCCTGGATATCAGTTTCTAATTGTCGACGTAAAAGAAGACCGGGCTGTTAATCAACCAGACATAGGATGGTGTTTATAAAGCGCGTTTAGTATAAACGCGTTAAGATGTAAACGTGCGTATAAGAATGGGAAATTATTACTGTTATGCGCCCGTTTAGATCTAGACGCGTTTATTCTAGATAGCAACACGCACCTACATAAATACCGGTCCGGTACCGCCTTTCAGTATCACAGTGTAAGCACCTATGCATGCTCATGTTTCAAAAAATATTGTCTGTCCTGTGAAAAGCTTTGCATGGCTGAATTACAGGCAAAATTTGTATGCAAAAGCTGCAGCGAGAGAAGACGCTGGTCAGCCAGTGTGTCTCGGTTCGCGTGCCCTCTGGCAGGGGAGGCAGCTACCGTTAATCACTAAGTAGATCGTCTGCTACACACTCCCGCCAGTGTGATGAGTGAGGAGATGAGAGTCCTCACACAATATTAATTATTTACAATAGTTTTCATTTCCTGTGGAAAACAAAAAATCGGCAAAACTGAATTCTGAATTGAAGTAGCACGAGGAACAACACCCCGCCGTCTTGAGTAACCCCGTGTGGAGGAAGACCCTAGTTTAACTGGATGGAGAGGTACTCCGTATCTTGACTGTTAACACAGGATGGGGGGCCTGGTTGTGGATCTCACGACTTTTGTCGTTATGAAAGGTTCCGTAATGTAACTGTAGAATTATTTTGTCCACAGGATATTTGCACGTTCATTTCGAGGCCGAATTGTGGAGTTTAGAAACTGACGTTGAATTGATAATAAACAAACACTGAGGGCGGGTGGCTTTTTGGGAGTTTAACGTCCTTTTACACCTCGCATGGTTGATATCAAAGACGGGGCAACGAGAAAAAGGCCAGCACAAATGTTTGGCCCCAGCCGGAATTTGAACTCACGACCCGAGCATTGGAAGTCCAGCGCTCTACCATTCGGCTATCCCGGTTCCCCTAAACAAACACCGAAATTATCACTATTGAAAAAAGAAAGAGAAAAAAAAAAGAAAAAAGAAAAGAAAACCACAGCCGTAACAGCCATTTCGTACATGAAGAGGGTGGGACGGATTAAGGGTGCGAATAGGGGATGGTTGGTAGGAGAGAAACGAAAATATTCATTTCGAATCCACAGGTCTACGAAAACGTGTTCTGAAAATTATGCCTGCACATTGTCGTCAAAATATAACACTATTATCTAGTCTGCATCTGAGTTCCTGACTTCCACAAAAAGACGCCCAGATAAAAAATCTAGGCCGAAATGCATAAAATTACAAGTTAAACTCCTGCTGCAGAATACTGAACAGATGCTTAAACGTTCACGGCAGATCGTCTAGCACATTTTATTCGGAACAAGCCCGAAGTCCAAGGATTCACGTACTAGCATCTTGCTGAATATAAAAGTCCAGTTTTGATCTTGCGGAGTGCAAAGCCCGCCGTCCGTACTATGTGTACGTTATCGTCTCAACTTGTCACTGTTCATTTCAATGCTTTAAATGTCCGTCAGACCCTGACTTCAAAGTCCCATCAGCGTGTCGCCAAGCTATGGTTTAAGAACAGCGTCAAACAAAGTAGTCCAAAAAAATACAGTCAGATGCTGTAAAACCTCATCTGTTAACAATTGCAGTAAAGGGGTGTAAGTTGGTGTTTGAGGGTTTGACGCCATTTTCATAAACATAAAACATAAACATAAACATAACTTTATTGCCATATGTATAAACATTAGGAATTCGTTGTGGTTTAAAAGAGCTGCTTTGCATTCACACATACATGCACGCTGTTACTTGCTCATTTATATTACAGTCACTCACACTTAAATTATAATAAAATCATATTAAACCTTACTTACTAAAATGCTAAAACACTAAGAACAATAAAACAGACTAATAAAGTAATTTGATAATTTCACAGACGGTTAATACCAAAGACGGGGCAACGAGAAAAAGGCCAGCACAAGTATTTGGCCCCAGCCGGGATTCGACCCTAGTATTGAAAGTCCGGCACTCCACCGTTCGGCTGTCCCGACTCCCCAGTTGACGACTCCACTCGGCAAGACCCGAGGCCAAAGCTCCGCCCCTTTACTCTGTCGTGTATTGGCAAAACACAGTACGTCCATGACGTCATTATAAGGGAAAAGGGATGATTTCAAGATGAAAGAGATTGACGTAATGGCCTTTTCCCCTCAAATGACGTCAGTGGACTTACTGCCTTCTTTCCATCTTCCAGTCATATCAAACTACATGTGCTTCCCTCGTTGCAACGTCTGGCTGGAAGATCTGCCAGACCATGCCATGTGCTGTGCTCATTATGCCGCGGGACGCGATTGGCTGAATTCTGGGGGCTCGACCCTTTTGATTGACAGGAGTGGAGTCGTCCATTACAGTACCCCCCCCCCCCCCCCAAAAAAAAAAAAAAAAAAAAAAAAGACTGAAGCTGCTGCAGACTTATGAGTGTGGGTGATCACACGCGGAAAATGAACTGTACACGGAAATCCTCACAAAACCACAGGCAGTTTTCCCGCTGGGTAGGAAAGACGTTTTCCCACATGCTGTGGCCAACGGACGGTATTTACAATGAAAATAAAGCGCGTTCATGATGGTGTACGGAGCATACAAGTCACCATCTTTGCGCTTAGCGTGTGCTTGTCTGTGCTCTCGGGTATTCAGGAAAAAAAAGTTCTCGAGTAAAAGAAGGTGTAGCCGACGATTTAACGAACTGACAGTAAAGGCTTGAAGTATACACTATAACGCACTCTCTCTATACTGTTAAAATTCGTTTAACACACACAATCTAGAGCAGTCACTGTCGAATAGTTTTGGTCAAACTGTCGCCAGCGGTATAGTATCCGGTGTATTCTCAGTCGACACTGTACGAGGATATCAAAATCTCGTAAACTTCGAGATATCAGTGACCGTTGTATTGTTTCCAGTTCGTTTGACAGATACTGGTGGAAGCTTCCTTTTTATCGGGAGGATTGGTTGGTGTTTAGGAGTTTAACGTAATTTTCTGCCACACAAGGGTGGCATCAAAGACGGGGCAACGAGAGAAAGGCCATCACAAATATTCGGCCTCAGCCGGGATTCGAACTCACGACCTAATAGGCGTTGAAAGTCCAGCACTCTATCATTCGGCTATCACCGGCTCCTCAGATTTTTCGGGAGCCCCTACTAATTAAACTTTTATCGTCTTTATAAGGCGCACTAATGATAATAATAATAATAATAGGTCTTATAAAGCGCTAACAATCTGCTCAAAGAACACTCAGTGCGCTACACACACATTCTCACGCATACATGAAACATGAAACACTAAGTCTGTGTGTGTGTGTGTGGGGGGGGGGGGGTAGATGATACTACAAATCATTATGCTATCTTGAATAGGTGAGTCTTTAGTTTTGACTTAAACTGTGAGAGGGTCTGGGTGTTCCTAAGGGAGGGAGGCAGAGAATTCCATTCCGGGGGCGGGGGAGGGGGGGGGGGGGGGGGGGGTGCAGAAACTGAAACAGCGCTCACCGAAAGTTTTGAGATTGAACTTGGGAACTTTTAGGAGCTTTTCTGATGAGGAGCGGAGAGTACGAGATGGTTCATAAGTGGTAAACTTGTCGGAAAGATACTGAGGAAGGGACGGCTCAAAATGACGGAAAGACAGTGTTTTGCAATTTGGTACTTCATGCGGTATACAACGGGCAGCCAGTGCAATTCCCTTAACAGGGGTGTGACATGGTCGCGCTTGCGCTCCCGAAGAATAAGCCGCGCTGCACTGTTCTGAACGCTAGTCGACTTTAACCCTTACATATATTTTTCCTTACATTGTGATGCGAACATCCCCCACGAAAACTACGCGTGCACAGACCACGATAATTATGAGACCGTCAGGCAGGGTGTCAGAAAGTGAGAAACTTGACACTCTGTGTGCAAAGAGTCATCATCTGTATTAACTAATGACTTTTGCTCTTTCTTCTGGGCAGATCTAGTGTCAACACACCTCACGGATAATTGGCACAGTGGGCTGTCACGGCAAAGACGGCGCTACCTTTGCCATATCAAGAGAAAGGTCATCGCTTCACAATTTAGCAGCTTATTAGGGCAAGAGGGGTCTATAGAGAAAGAACTTTATGGGATAGGGCAGATTTTGCTGCGCGCAGCAGCAAGTTTCAGTGATACAAAACAAGACTGTGACGTTTATATAGACAATATATACTTTCACGCACACGGTGACGCAACGAAATCTGCGCCATAGACACCTTACTTGACACTATGCTGCTGCGTTCTATTTGGCGGGAGTTGTGAGACACGTGTGTGTGTGTGTGTGTGTGTGTGTGTGTGTGTGTGTGTGTGGACGCGTGAAACCATGACCAGGGGCGCCGGAAGACGTTGGGGGGAGGGGGGGGCAGAATCTCAGAGGGGGGAACACCAGAGCCAGTGAAAGAAAGGACGTTGCCGGAGAAAGTGAAAAGCGGGGGGGGGGGGGGGGGGGGGGGCGGCGTTCAGATGCTGCACAGACAAAAACCTTTACGAACCAGGGAGCCACTGAAAGGAAGGGGGGAGCCGGGATAGCCGAATGGTAGAGCGCTGGACTCTCAATGCTCGGGTCGTGAGTTCGAATCCCGCCGGCTGGGTGGGGCCAAATATTTGTGCTGGCCTTTTTTCTCGTTGCCCCGTCTTTGATATCACCCTTATGTGGTGGAAAAGGACGTTAAACTCCCAAACACCCACCCACCCCTGATGAGGGAGAGAGCAGGAAGAGGGGTAGGAGGAGGAGGGGGGGGGGGTAGGGGAAGGGAGGGGGGACAAGACCATGGCTTTGCCCCCCCTCTTACCATAGTCACCTGATTTTCCAGGGGGGGGGGGGGGCAAAAAGATACTCTTGCCCCCCCCTGCTTGGGTGCAGGGGGGGGGGGGCAGCTGCCGGTTCCGGCGATCCTGATGACCTAAACCACCTCATTGGGGGGGGGCTTTTTTGATTTTGTGATTTGTCATTTACTCTGCGCCGGAGAGCACATGAACAGATACACAATTTCCCACTTGCTTGAAGCTGTGTCGTTTTCGATAACGAAGAAATACGGAGGTACACATCTAAGGGTGGGTGGGTGGATGTTTGGGCATGTAACGCCCTTTTCTGTCACGTATGGGTGGAACGGGAAAAAGACCAGCACAGATATTTGACCCCAGCCGGGATTCAAAGTCACGACCCGCGTATAGTCTGTTCGCCGAATTTTTGTTTTTGTTTTTAAAAGATATCTCTCAAACTAATCACTTTAGGAAAAGTCTATAAGCACACAACGTATTCTGTTTTCAGAGACCCGGACCCAACTGGATATGTTTTTGTTTTACTGTAGATGTAGTTTTTGCTCTGTACATGGGGCAGGGTGGGGGGGGGGGAGGGGGTGTGTGAAGCCGGGATAGCCGAATGGTAGAGCGTTGAACTCTCAATGCTCGGGTCGTGAGTTCGAATCCCGGCTGGGGCCAAATATTTGTGCTGGCCTTTTCTCGATGTCCACCCTTACGTGGTGGAAAAGGACGTTAAACTCCCAAACACCCACGCACCCACCCACCCTGTACATGGGGGATAAAGCGTCAGTTAGGTCGAACTGTCAAGTATGTTTACCTCCACTAGGCCCCGTGTTTGGTTGTAGGTGAATCACGGGACTGCCACCGACCGTGGGACACACACCGTACACACAACACGCCTTTTGCTTTGATAGCAGGGGTACTGGACATGCACGTGCAACGTTCACATATCACCATGTTTCGGACATGCCGAATACAATTGAAATGTGCCTGGAAACAGTATGGAGGCCCTTTTAGGTTTACATTTTGGTTTTTGTCTTTTCGTCATGGTTCACTAGTCACCTCAAGGGTGGAGGCTTAACGGTGATAGATAGATGGATTTGACTGGGACTCTGAGTCAGGTAAACTTTTTCTTCTGACAATGTTCAAGGAAAGTGTAATCGGGGAAAAGCCAACTACATCTTTTTTTTTTTTCGGCAAAGGGACTGTACAGTTTCACTGGTGGCCTAACTAACCGTACCGCAAAAAAACAACAACAACTATACGACAGTGATCATTTCAGCCTTAGAGCATAGTCAGTAAATATTTTCGTAATTCTGGTGAATGCCGAAATTCACACCTGCGAAGATAGCAGTACACTACCAGTGGCGAGATGAAAACGATTTGCTTTGAAGCGAGCCAAGGATATAGGGAAAGCTGCAATTTATCAACAGGGCGGCGGCCGAGGCGAGAAAAACCAGAGACACATATCTGGCCCCAGTTCATGATAAACCGGGCTGTTCTTCTCTATAGCGGCGCGCGGGAAACATGTCACAGGGTGCATTGCATCACCATCGCTTTCCGTACAGCTGTTAAACCGTCCTGCCTCGTCATTTTTTTTCTCCAACTTTATTGCCTCTTTCGGAAAGTTCTGGTTGCTTCCACCGGGGGCTGTTTCCGTGCTCCCCATCCCGCCCCTCTTCCCCCTCCGTTCAGCGCCACCCAACCGGCCTACCTATCCTATTTTTGAATTATGTTGGGGGAGGAAAGCCTGAGGATCCGGACAGATATCCACGACGAGCAGCCCAGTAGCCAGGAAAAACCGCTACAATGTATCACATATCACAAGCTGGACCTGGGCTCGAACCCACGCATCACCGTTACGGCTGTGGCGATCGTTCGGTAGCACACCTGCTAAGTCCGACGCGCTATACCTATTGTATACACCATGCACCCCTCACCCCTAATTTGGTTATCGGTATTTGTTTGTGCAAAGTTCTCAGACCCATCATATGCAGCCTTGTCATTTTATTTCAAGTTCTTTATCGCCGATTGTTTGTGCGAAGCTTTCAGGCATAAACAAATAATAAAGTGCGCCACCCTTGTTGATCGATTTACTTGGTTACTTGAGTTTGTGTCTAAGGACCGGCGCATGTCAATGGTCGTCCGCTGCAGCGCTCATGGCGCCGCAAACTGAACCGAACATGCACGATCACGTGATTCACACGCGTTCCCTCAAACATAGGATATCAACACATCACAGTCACGTGATGCGAAGGGTCAGCTCAGCTATTTAAGTTTTGGAATTTAGAATTTCGTTTTTTAAAACAACGCAACAACAACAGCAGCGGCAGCAACAACAACAACAACAAGAAATTTGAATGTGGCTGGCAGTGGTGGTAGTCCTAATGCCGTCACACCTCTCCTACTATACACTCAATATCAACAGTGTTCTTTTATAATTTTTAATTTTCCCCTGTACCTCTTGGTGAATAAAACTTAGCCACGAGTATCCCACTACCCCTGAGCTCTCGTGGCGAACTTGTCCGTAACAAGCCGGGGGTGAACGTCGCGTGCATATTTGCCCTCTTTCTCCGCCAATATGTCAAGCAGGGACCCCGCCCTTTTATATAATTCTAACATAAAACTGGCAGATGGCTGATCCTCTGCTTGACCAGCTGTCCCTGTCAGGCGAAGGACACAAATACACTGGGCATCAAAATGCCTGTATTTTCCATATTAGCCTTAGGCATCATAGTCACCCCTAAAAATGCTTCAATCTAGAAACAATTACTACCATGAACAGACCATTCAAAGGCACGCACTGGGGGAGTCGGGGTGGTCGAATGGTAGAGCGTTGGACTTCTAATGCTCGGGTCGTGAGTTCGATCCCGGCTGGGGCCAAATATTTGTGCTGGCTTTTTCATCGTTGCCCCGTCTTTGATATCACCCTACGTGGTGGAAAAGGACGTTAAACACCCACCCACCCTCAAAAGCACGCACCTGACAGGGGTTTAAATAATTTTGAATGTCTCCTTTCGGCTCAGACGTCACTGGAGTAATGCGCGTCTACTTACTCTTTACTGCTTTAGGCCAGAGAGGCCAAATCCGCTTGCCTCACTTGTGTCCCACCTCTGTGCTAAAAGTCCCAGCTTCACTGGCAGCTTGCCTCTTTTTGTGACCGCCTTCCATGCACCTTGACCTACATAACACAGAAATCACGAAAATCACGCTTTTTCATGGCAACAAAAATCACTACAGACTAGCACACTCACCAAAAACAAGGTACATGTACCTCAAACAAACACCCAACATGACCCTACGGTCACTTTGTGTCCTTACGCCTGTCATGCGCCCAGTCTGGGGGGAGCTGGGATGGCCGAATAGTAGAGCGTTGGACTTCTAATGCTCGGGTCGTCAGTTCGTATCCCGGCTGGGGCCAAAATTTTTCATCGTTGCCCCGTCTTTGATATCACCCGTATGTGGTGGAAAAGGACGTTAAACCCCCAAACACCCACCCCACCCCACCCCGCGCCTAGTCTGGTCCAGATGAAACTTGTTTCATACGTCGTTAATCGCACATAGTCATTTGACCTCTGGTAAGAAAGACAGTAACGGAAAACAACAACAACAACAACAACAACAAGAAAGTGATGCAAATCTAATACTTTTACAAAGACGCGGTCCTCTTACTTGAGTAATTAGTATTGAAAGTTAGAAACTACTATGCATTTAAAAAAAAAAAATTAACGGAATTTGACCGCTTTGTTATATTAAATATTACCGTTTTTAAGTTGTTTCTCCATAGAGTTCACGGAATTGACGTTTTTTTCCTCTCTCTCTCTCTCTCTCGCCTAAGATTCTGGATCCCCTATGGTGTAGCGGATCTAATGTCTTCGGTAGGTCTTACAGATTTGAAAGAAAGAAAACAAGAACAACAACAACAACAAACGGCAACAATAACAACAAAATACATGTAGCACGAAGTTAGGAGAAACAACTTTGTAGGATGGGTCCATTCCTCCTCGTTCTTTGTTTGTTTGTTGAAATTAACATTCAAGGTTACATAGAAGCCTATTTAGATATACAGATTGACAACATAAACTTGACAACATACATTTTACAAAATATAATAATAATAATAATAATAATAATGAGTATTGCTTTACCCTGAATCGGCTCAAAGCGCCGCGAACTGAACCCAACATGCACGCTTACGTGAATCACACGCATTCTCTCACACACTGGACATAAACACATTACAATCACGTGGTGCGAAGGGCCAGCTCAGCTATTTAAATTTCGGAATTTAGAATTGCATTTATTTTTCAAATTTGGTGGGCTGAACATTTCCAAAGCAGAGGGGGAGGAAGCCGGAGTACCCGGAGAGAACCCCCGACGATCGGCCCGAATGAACGGTGCCACGTACGAGAAGGGAAAATTCTGGTCAAAATATACTTGACAACAGCCCCCCCCCCCCCCCCCCCACGCGCTGCCACCATCCCTCCGTTTTCCCGTTAGCCCAAACGCGCGTACACACACACACACACACACACACACACACACACACACACACACACACACACACACACACACACACACACACACACCTGTTCTCAGTAGGTCAGTGTTGTTATGCACACTGACTCGCCGTGTGTGGGAAGGTGTTTGCTCCAAGCTGTAATGATCTCCTCCGTTTTCGGGAGCTTGATCCGCCACTGTCCAAAAACCGATACGCTTTTATCCACACACCCATTGTGTCAACATGGGAGAATATTTATGATTCCCGTTTCTTCCACTAAGCCCGAAAGCTATCCGAAATCTCCGACTTAAAAAAAAAAAGAAAAAAAAAAAGAAGAAGAAGAAGAAGGCGGATTTTAAGTGCGTTCTCGTTATCTATCTCTGGTTCATGCAATTACTGTTTCAATAGGGGAATCGTAACGACTTAACGGTAATCCCTCAAATTTACGTATTCTCGCATGAACCTCCGACCATGAGAAACTGTGACAGTGTACTCGTTCGGTACATCTTCTTTAGCAGTCCCGCGGGCGTAAGGACACAAATGGGGCGTGGGGTCATGTTCGGTGTTTATTTGGAGAACCCTGTCTGGCGAGTGTGCTAGTCTGTAGTGATTTTAGTTGTCACGAAAAGCGTGGTTTTCGTGATTTTTGTATTTTTGTAAGCCAAGGTGCATGCCAGGGGACCGGTACAAAAGGCACGCTGCCAGCGAAGCTGGGGCTTTTTGCGCGGAGGATTGGCAAAGGCGACGCGAGAGGATTTCGATGAAGCGGCTTTCTGGCCTATACAGAACGTAGACTAGCATTACTCCAGTGAGGCCTGAGCGGAGAGGAGACATTCAATATTTTTTTTGGAACTCCTATCAGGTGTGTGTCCTTGAATGGTCTGTGCATGGTAATTTTGTTTCTAGGTTGAAGCATTTTCAGGGGTGACTGAGGCTAATAGGGAATATATAGGCATTTTGAGACTTCATGCATTTGTGTTCTTTGACCTGCACAGCTGCAAATGTACATTTGCACCCAAAATTTTGCGTCATCATGCTCAGCGGAAGTTCACCAACAACTGCGTCAAAGCTGCTCTTATCCTTCGTTTGCAAACCGTCTGCCTTATCACCCCCACCATCCAACCCCCTCCCCCTCCGGTCTCCCTCTACCACATTCTTCCAGTACTTGTTCCGTGTAAATTTAATATCCCCAAACTAACCAGACAACTACTTCACTACAGATCAATGCGTAGTCGCCCTTTCTTTCCTCGTCACTACTCCGGCGTGCGTGGTATAAAAAAAATACCACAGGTCTACACACAACCCCGTTTAGTATGCCTCCCTGTTCCTCATTTCTGCCATCACACCGCCAGCGAACCGTATTGACTTCTGATGTGATATCCCCCCCCCCTCACCTTGAAACTCCTCCACACAACCGCTACTGAACCGAATCAACTACCCCTTATTATTTCTAAATCAAACGTTTCCATTTTTAATTCATTATTTTTTAAATTGAGTTTTTAAAGTTCTTTTAATTTCTAAAAATCATTTTTTTTGTTTTGTTTGTTTAAAGGTTTGGTTAAGTTAACAGAGTTCTTTTAGGGTTTAGCTTGAAAACCGACCAGTGTGTGGCCAGATCCGGTCCACTCTCCATTTCCTTTCATAAACTTTGCGTCACCTCCACCCTCCCTAGGCCCCCAACCCCCGCACCACCCCACCCCCACCCCATCCCACCCCCTACCCCCATCCCTGCTTGTATGCTGGAATACTAAATCTTATTTTTGTCCGAAATCCACAGCAGAACAAAGACGGGATTGGCAGATTGACGGACTAATGATCACCTACACATTCGATCTGATCGATCAGCGACTTCAATACTTCAGTGACGCGGCTACTCTTTTCGGGATCGAACATTCTTTGCGGGTGGCAAATGGAGGTGCTGTGTTAAGGTGTTCGGGTGCTTTGTGGTGCAGAGAGAGAGAGAGAGAGAGAGAGAGAGAGAGAGAGAGAGAGAGAGAGAGAGAGAGAGAGAGAGAATTTCAATAATGCTCAGCTTTGTTTAGTTAGACTAAGGGTCGCTTAGTTTAATTTGAACGACAGACCATCGCACGCGCGTGTGGGTCGCTTAGTTTCGTGATTTGCACTATAGTCAAACGCGCGCGCCCGTGTGTGTCACTGTGTGTGTGTGTGTGTGTGTGTGTGTGTGTGCGTGCGCGTGCGTGTGTGCGTGCGTGCGTGCGTGCGTGTGTGTGTGTGTGTGTGTGTGTGTGTGTGTGTGTGTGTGTGTGTGTGTGTGTGTGTGTGTGTGTGTGTGTGTGTGTGTGTGAGAGAGAGAGAGAGAGAGATTGGCTTGGCCTGCCATCTGAGCGTAGCGCAGTCTCTCCAACGACGAAAGCACCCAGTCATACACTGGCAAGTAGTGGGTGCGAAACGATATCTACTGTTTACGAAACGATATCTTCTGATCTGTTGCTAAGGATCTTCAGATCGTCTACGCAATAATAACTCCACCAAAAAAAGATCCGAAACACACCTTAGAAGCTTTCATAAACCCATAATCCCTTTTCGGACGACCAAGTCGGATCTTTTTTGTGTGAATACATTGGGTGACTTGCAAGTACAGCAAACGGAAGCAGCCAAAACTTTCGACTTATTTCGAAATAGTACGCACACTAAGTGTCTAACTGTGCTAGCGTGGATCCCTTATGACGTTGTACTTAAATGATTTTGCGTAAAGTTTGTTATTCATGTGATTCTGTACGATGTTCTTTGTGTAGCGTTCTATGATTGCATGTGTGTGTACATATATATATGTTGTTTTATCTTTCTTTGTATTTCCATGCGGGGAGCCGGGGTGGCCGAATGGTAGAGCATTGGACTTTCAATGCTCGGGTCGTGAGTTCGAATCCCGCCGGCTGTTGCAGAACATTTGTGCTGGCCTTTTTTTTTCTCGTTGCCCCGTCTTTGATATCACCCTTATGTGGTGGAAACGGACGTTAAACTCCCAAACACCCACCCACCCTTGTATTTCGATGCACCCCTACGGGGTCTTTTATGGAAAATAAATAAACTTAAACGAAAACAACAACACAACAACAACAACAACAACAACCAAAAAACCCCCAAAAAAACCCAAACCTGAATTTACCAATCCCAAGCTCCATTCGTATCACGTGACAATTAGTACGCCTACCATTTCGAAATAGTGCTCTTACTAAATCAACCGGGTATATATTGCCCCTACTATTTCGGGACTCATGGCTGTTTTCAGTGTTTTGGCCGCCTGTTGAATTAGTATTCTTAAATTACTGTTTGCTACGTGGTAGGAATGGAGCCTTCGGATTGGTCGACTTACTACGCGTACTATACGAGTAGTAAATAAATAGAACGCGTAATTTGTCGGGAGTTATGGCTGCTTTCGCTTTCTGTATGCAAGTCCTCTAGCCTGAAACGAGTTTATCACGGGAAAGCCTCGGAGACTGTCTTGTGTAGCGGGTAAAAATACCTCTGTCTGCGTGATTAATTCATCGTGTGTAGGCTCAGTCTAAAGACTGTTATCACTCGTGCATTGGTGTTTGTTGACTTCTGGGGTGGGCAGGTGCGAAAGCACTCAAGGTGCATAAGCCTGGTGAGGATATGTAAACGGAATTGCTTGCTGTCTGTCGGTATCCGCGCTCATACCCTCCCTGGCCGTTTCAACTTATGATGGTTTACCACGCAGCTGCTCCTCCTACATCCGTCCCCCATATTACCCTCCTCCTCCCGACTCATCCCCACCTGCGTGAAGTTGTTTTGAACAAGTGTGGCAGGAAACCCCATAGATTCAATTCTGTTGCAGGCCGTTGGATTTCATAATAATTTATGGTGCTAACATAATAATTTAATTTGTATACTGTTACGGAAAGGGACCTCCCGGACAAACAAACAAACATCCCGAAACAAACAAAGAAAGAAACAAAGAAAGAAACACACAAAAAACCCAACGACGACAAAAACAGTATACCCGCCATATGAAAACAAAGCGCCCCCCCCCCCCCCCCCAAGAAAAAAAAAAAGAAAAGAAAGAAAGAAAAAAAAAACTCAACAAAAACCCAAAACAACCAGTAAAAAACGCTCCCTAGCCCCCCTCCCCCCCCCCCCACCGCCCACCCCCACCCCACCCCTCAAAAAAAAGAAGAAGAAAAAAAACATGAAAAAAAGAGAGAAAACAAGAACAAATTAAAGCACATTAACTGACACCCCCTAAACAAACAAACAATCCGCGCAAACAGCAAACAAAGGAAACAAAAGTTCACAAAACGCAAAGCAAATTACATCAATGCGAAGTTAACCAAACAGACCAAGCAAAGCCAAGCAAAGCTCCCCCCCCCCACCCTCCCTCCCTCCCAACCACCACCACCCCCGAAAAAAAAATCTCCATGCAACCTCCAAACATACACGTGCATACACATACGGTTTATGACAAAAGAATCCGGGTTTTTTCTCCTCCAACAGCGGTTACGCTTACGTATCGCCCAATATGTTTTGCTCTTTCGTACAAAAAAGCAACAAAAAAAAAAGCAAAAAAAAAAAGCAATCAAGCAACAACAGAATGTGTCACCCTTCACACTGTTGAATAGCCACGCCCTCGGCTCAACAGCTGAACAGTAACTGATACAGTGTTTGTAGTGGATTATAGTCTTGACGTTCGGCTCAACCACACGTTCAGGGCTTACGACCGGAGTATGTGATATATTGAAATATTACGAAGTGCGGGGGTGGCTGACACGGGACGTCCATAAGTACTAAGACGGGCTTGAGCTCTCACCCGTGTTATACTGGTCAGCTACCAATTGCCCAGGCTCGAGCGCTGTGTGTATACGTGGCCCCTATAGCACAGTTCTGAGCTGATTTATCACGGCAGCTTTGCAGTTCCGTAGTGAGTCCGCTTACAAAAGTACTACCAAAATTAGCCACGGTGCATGACTGGTAAATTAACCTTTGCCGTACGTCGTGGGTACATCTGCACGCGCACTGGCAGTCAAACGGCCTAACTTTGTCAAATTTTAAGATGCCTCCATGAAACTTTATGGCTGTGTTAATGGGGGTTTAGGAGAAGTGCTCACCAAAAACTGTGTGGTCTTGGTCGTAATCAAATAAGGAAATAAACAATTAAAAGGCCGTTGTATTTAAACAGACACTCCGGTCCAATTGCAGACACAGCCTCCAGTTCAAAATAGTGTGTTTAGCAAACGTTGAGCTGTACAAATAAAACACGTTTGGTGTAAACGCGTATTAGACGGCAAAACTACAGATCATTATCTCCCCACCCAAAGCCTCGGAACCCCCCCCCCCCACCCCTACTACCATCACCACCATCCCTCTCTCCAAACATCACCCACCCCAGCAGCGGTCCTGGATTAACGAGTCTAGCAACAAGGACAACAACGCCTTCTCACTGTCCACCTTTTACCGAGCCCTAAGTGTGCGCGTGCGTCAAGCAATTATTTGTCTCATCGTCTGAAGAGCTCGCTGAAGGGCCATCATTACGGCGATAGAGCTGCTCCGTCGACAGTAAGAGTACTATGTCCACAGAGTCGACAACATATTGAACATCTCCACCTTATCTACCCACAGCTCACTATCTACTTCTCTCCACTCCTTTCTACAATTCAGAAGTGCACACCCACTGAGACCTCTCTCTCTCTCTCTGCTTTGTTATTTGTTCCTAATATTTAACTTATCAACCGCCATTGCTGAAATGAAGGTGTAGAGCATTAGCTTTTGTCTTGTATTGCTCAGTGATGTGTATTGACATCTGTCGAAATAAACACGTGTTTAAAACAATGTAGAAGTACAAAGTAAGAAGTCTAAAGTCTGTTTTGCTTTCGAGCTAACTTCTCCTTCTTCTTTACTTTGGAGAAAATACGTGATTCGTACCGTGCCATATACTGTTTTCAAGCATGGAGGTAGAGAAGGAAACAATTTACAAAATTCGTTATGTAAAAAATCCCAGATCAGTGTTTGGACCGTGCATAAAAGCCTCGCAAAATAAAACAACACAAGCTCTCAAACGCGGCATTAGATATGGCACTGCAAACACTCGTGCGTCGCAGAATTTGTCCACGGCACATATGACGCACACAAGGTTGTTTCTAAAAACAGACTACCTTATATGAAAATATGCCTCATGTGAATGCAGAAAGTTCCCCAAAATTGTTTTTTTCGAAGAACCTCGTGTGCCAGCCGGAAACTTTTTAAAGTTGGAGACGTAGTTTTTTTTTAAGGTTCAGTACGTTTGGCGATTTGAATCCAGTCTCGACGACACACCAGATGAGTTATCGGAGAACCCAGCATCATCTGAATCCTCCGTAGCCAAGGGTGTCATATCAAGAGCACGGCTACCGTCACAGGTTGTAACCTCGCTGATCTTGTGACTTGGGTGGAATACAAGGTGTAGAAGATGTATGACCCGCATGACCTCTTTGCAATTCAGCATTCTCGAATGGTGCCGCTGACCAAACATCAAATACCGTCGTTGATAAGGGGAGGGGGCTAAATCGGGCTGGAAAGGGGGGCTATATATACACCCGCCCACGACACTCGGGTGTATTAAAACCATATTTGGCAGAGAGGGGTGTGATATACCGTATAATTCACTTGCTAGAGACCAGTCGTTAGCCATCCAGCACAGCAGTTACAATTTAGAGAGCGAGAAAAACATGAGTGATCTTGTGCTATGAGGACGAGATTTTAGATGCAAATGCTTCATCTGTATAAGAAGATGCTGAATCAGTTGTGTGTTACGTGCTGATAAACGCATTTTTTTCCCGAGGACATAATTATTGCAACGAAAAGTAAACGACCGAAGAGACTGAAAATTGTAAAGCAACTGAAGAAACGACTTGACTATCGTTCGGTCGCCAGAAAATATCACAAAACCAATTTTAGGGGGTATCAAGAAGTGAATTTCCCCTTGAAGGAACAGAGGAGGGAAAGAAAACGACATCAACAAACACAGCTTGAGGTAATCAACGAATAATACACGGGAGTATTAGCTGCGAAGACAACCAAAGTTCTTTTCAAGAGGGAAAAGGCCAAGAGGACAGTTGAAGTAACAAAATCACCAATAAACTCCATTGCCGGACGCTGAAAAAAAAATATGGCGTCAACGTTGATATGTACCACCATAATACTCGGACTTCTTCTCGGACACAATGTAGACTTTATCGTCGGCAGACCGGCTCACAAGTTCCGGCACATGGCCTTCCGAACCCGCTGCTGTTTTGTGGACTTGTTTTGTGCCAGAGCATGTTTTCTGTTGGGAGGAAGCAACTCCCAGTCGAAGAGGAAAAGACGGAGCTTGCTGAAGGCGATGTCCGCAATACGTGATCTCAAGCTGAGGGGCTTGCTACAGTCTTTGCACCACAGCTTGACCCTGGATAAGACGAGTTCTTGATGAATAAGGTACGTAATGATGCTGGGGATTCAGTGGTCTCAGTGATCTCTCAATCATTTTTACCCCTTTTTGAGGAAAAGGGAGTAGGGAGGTTGGGCTGTTTTTTGTTGTTGTTGTTGTTGTTGTTGTTGTTGTTTTTTTTTCCTTTCGCAAAATCAGGTGATGCCAAAGAGGAGGCAACAAGGAAAATGTTGGTATCTTGATGAAAGCCGATAATTTAATTTTGGCGATGCAATTTTTGAATAAATGAATTTATTGTGTTGAGCCTCCATCCCTTTGTCAAGGGAAACACGCGAAGATATATGTGCGAATTGCAACACTTGTATACACATGAGGGAAACACGTGGAAACAGACATCGTGCTACAGTCATCTAGCAAAGATTGTGTCAGTTTGTTGTTGTTGTTGTCGCTTATTTTTTATGTAACCAATTTATTTGACAAAAAAAAAAATTCTGAAAGAAAATAACGAAGGTAATATACAAGAGTAAATAATTCTCGAGTCTGTACTTTAAGGGAAGCGATGGGTGAGCCTCATTTGATTAAAGACAGGAGAAACTCAAGTCTGAATCGATTTTACAGTAAAATGTTACTCGATCAATAAACCAACAACCGAAGCAAATGATTTATGCAGCACACAATCAAAACTAAAAATAAAAAAACACAAGCTAAAAGTGCAGGCAGCTACTACAGTAAATAACTTACACAGAAGCACTGGTTCCTCTGCAAATAATAAAAAAAAACTACAAAAAAGCAGTATTGAAACCTACTACTTCAATTTCCCTTCGATGACTCTGTGTGGCACGTAGCGTGATTTATAAACTGATCAGTGTCGGATGCTGTCATACATTACTCTGCGCTCGAGTGAAAAATAACTTTCCGGTGGTTCCGGCCGCGCTGCACGCCGTACGTAAGCAACCAGAGAATGCAGTCATGCGTGAAAGACCTCCGCAGTCGATAGCCTCGCCGAGATGTCACCATGAACGATTTTCCAATCTATCTATCGATTTACCCAAATATTCAAATGGACACTCTCTAACATATCTGACCTGTGAGTTAAACCGTTGTATTGTTCCTCGTTACGCTGATCACGTTTTGTTGACTGAAATAGTAGAAAATATAAATATCTGTGCATTAGGCATTTTAGGGTTTTTAATATTCTACTGCTCAGAAATGTTTTTTTTTTTTCAAGAAAGTGTGTGGTGTTCTTTGCCCTGTTTACCTGGGGTATAATTATTAGTATGCGCTTTTGTACGATTCCCAAAAAAGTGAAGAAGCTAAAACGAACATGGAAACTGTCCGAAACGTATTTTTATACGGAAAAAGGACAATACTTTTTTTTACTATTTCTTTTAAATCCTCGCGAGTGTAATTTAAGAGGGGGAAAAACAACAACAACAACAACAACAAAAACAGACAAACAAACAAAACAACAACAACAACAAACAAACAAACAAACACAAATGCTTATCAATGGTTATCTTGCTTTGTTACAGGTGAAATGTGCCATTGGACAAGTCCTGGTGTACCTACCCGAGAGCTTTCTTGAAAGGAGTGAAAAGACACAGCAAACAAACAATTGACAAACTGTACCACACGAGAATGGTGGGAAAATATCAAGTTTCACGTGGAATTTTATCAAGTGTTCAAATGCAAGGGTAAACAACGAAACTTTCTTTTTGGAAGAAATCATGAATGGTGTGTAATAGTACGTATCTGTGGCTCGGACAGGAAGCAGCAGTTATCGTTAAATATCCAATAGTAATGTAGGACAGCAATCTTATCTACGCAATTGTGAAACAGGGAATACGAGTTTGATGCGTGAATATCATACACTGTATGTAGATGACGTGTGTGTGTGTGTGTGTGTGTGTGTGTGTGTGTGTGTGTGTGTGTGTGTGTGTGTGTGTGTGTGCGCGCGCGCGCGTGCACGTAGACGTGTTTTTGCATTGGAAACACCAAGTTTAAAAAAAGTCTTGATCATTTTTGAATCTCGATGGATAAACAGAAAAATTAAGCCTTTCGTGGGAAGTATCGGGCATTCCGACCTGTCGGCTTTACATCGTTGTTCACATCAGCATTGTGAATTCAACGTGTGTGTTGTTGTAATTGTTTTTTTTAAAGCCATAAAACTATTGCTTCCTAATTTCTGCATCATGTTTTCACAATAGTGCTCCTTTGAGTGTATTTCTTGTACATACTTGAAATATTTTCCTTTACTGAACAACTATATCCAAACATACTTCACTGGCTGGACCAGACTTACACTCTCCGATTCTGTGTGTGTGTGTGTGTATATATATCGCTTTTTATTGCGATGTATTGAATCCATACAAATGCCATTTAAACTATTGAAATGCTGATCATTTGTCGCATGCGTTTTAACTGTTTTGATTTCTTTTCGTGCTGTTTAATTAAGAATAAGAATAACTTTATTAATCCCCTCTGGGAAATTTATGGTGTACATCTCTTGACATAAGAACAGAACCTCCATGTAAAAAACATCAATCATGCACCGATACGCACTCACTCATACACCCATCACATACACTCATGACAGTAACACTATAAATGATCAAGAACAACATTTCTTCAGAACTGAATTTCATTACTAAGTACAGAACTATAATTCAAAAACATAATACTACTTCAGTCCATCAGAGAAACAAAATCTCCATATAAAATCAACCATGCTTTACACACTCATCTGCTCATCCACGCATCACATGAGCACACACACTCAGCGATAATTCGTAGTTTAAATACTTCTCTTACATTTTTACATTAGAATTCGTGTATGTGAAATCGCTATTCTGATTTGCTGAAGGTTGAATAGCTAATTTGCAGGTTACGTGATTTTGTGTGCGTAAATGGACTGGGTTCACATGTGCATGCGTAAAACTGTTGGGCATTACAAAAAAAAAAAAAAAAAAAATCTTCTGTTCCTCATTTTTATTTCATTCGCGTTTCACGCTTGAACTATCTGCTAATTTTGTTTTTGTTTGTTTTGCGATTGCTATTGCTGGAATTAGTATTATAATAAGCGCGTCAGCTATCAGAACCACACAGTTGTTAACACCACAACTGTCGTCCTCTTTGCTCAATAATAAAAAAAAAATGCTGCACCAGCAGTCATCATAAACGTTCTACATTTTGGAAATAAGTATAGGAGCATCCAACGATTTATCTTGAGATTATAATCATAATTAAGATGCTTCATGTGCGGCCAGTGTTTTGATTTTTTTTTTTTGTAAATGTTAACCATTGAAACAGAAGTGAAGTTGAAGTTCAGTGCAATCAGCAAATAAATGGCAGAAATAATATATCTTTATGTACGTGGTATGTATGTGTGTGTGTGTGTGTGTGTGTGTGTGTGTGTGTGTGTGTGTGTGTGTGTGTGTGTGTGTGTGTGTGTGTGTGTGTGTGTGTGTGTGTGTGTGTGTGTGAGTGAGACACTTCTGCATCTATTCATTTAATTGCAATCATGATGATAATGACATCATCATCATCATCATCATCATCACGAAAAAGTGATTCACAGAGAACCTAAAGCAAAACCATCAGGATACATATATTTATTTTCAAGCACACCCGCCATTTTGGTAAGTTCCTTCATGCAGATGGAGAAGATCGCACGCAACCTACAAACGACCAAAGGAAATTTTCAAAAGTTCATTCAAAAGTATTTACCCTGCTTGACATGTATTGGACATTATGCAAAAATGTCTAGCTATTTTTATCAATGAAAAGCATTTTATCATTCCAAGTAATACCCTCGTGATACCGTCCGTACTTGCAATCTTTTCTGCCCTCAATGGATCTTTGAAGTGACAGTTTGAAAGGATTGGAAAATTGCCCTTCTATCGCTTTCTTTCATTTGACAGGTGGCCGAGGGCGAGTAGAGAACAAAGTCAGAGAAAAAAGAAAGAAACTCTTTTCAAGCGGAGGCTAAAATCCAATTTCTAAAGACAAAATTTAAGCCCTACAGCTGAGTTCAATAACTGGTGTTCTGCTCCGTTCAAGTCGCATTTTATGCTGCTTTGCTTTCGATCTGATCCAAAACAAATCCTCCGTTGCGATGCTTGGAGCAGAAATTTTCTCACTATTATTACTGTGCTGTTGTATTCAATTCATCAGGTAGGGACTGCGACTTGAATTTTTCATAAGAGAACTATGAAAAGTGATTTCGGCCGCAGATACCAATTTTTTGTGTAATCAACATCGTAACACCCCCCTCTCCCAGGCACACACACACACACACACACACACACACACACACACACACACACACACACACACACACACACACGCACGCACGCACGCACGCACGCACGCACGCACGCACGCACGCACGCACACACACAACACAACCACCACCACCACCTACGCCCCCCGCCCCCCACCCCCCACGACCCCTCATAAAAAACAAAACAAAACAACAACCAAACAAATAAACAAACAAACAAAAAAACCCCAACAAAACAAAACAGAAAAAAATATAAAAAATTGTGAGCAAGAATTAAAAAAGAAAACAGGAGCGGCAACAGCAAGAACAACAAAAACCCGAAAGAGCTGAATGAAAAACCGAAAGCTACAGTGAACAGACAATCAGCGATATCGACGAACCAGTCAAGCGACAATTAAACCAGATGGCAACATAAGGTGACAGGCAGACAATCGACACAGAAAAAACAACACTAACTAGTAAAACAAAACAAAACAAAACAAAACCAAAAGAGAAAAACCCAAAAGAAACGACAAAACAACAAATCAAAGCCCAAAACAAACCAAAATGGAATGAAACAAACAAAACAACAACAACAACAACAACAACAACAAAATCCACTGGCCAACAAACTATTTAACCAAGCAACCAATGGATTTATCCATTTTCAGTGTCAAATCAATTCTGCATTGATCAGTATTCTACGCATACACGCGCATTTTCCAGCGGAAATGGATTTCTAAAAAGAAAAAGAAAAAAAAAGAAAAGAAAAAAAAAAAGAAATAGAAAAAGAAGAAAATTCGTGAAACGAAAACCGTTTCCAGTAAACAATAGAGGTCTGTGCCCTTTCAAGTGGCAGTAAAACGTTACTGGTGCAGTGATGAGGAAAGCCGTTTTTCCACAACGATACAATCAGATTGTTTCGGTCGAATAAATTGATCCTGACTTCCAGACATGTCCCGAAAGTTTCAAGATTTCTCTTCTGAGCAACGCCGGAAGCGATTAGCGGGTAAGCACGCCACTGCCCGGGTAATAAATTTTGATATTACCTGCCACCAGCATCAGCCATTGGTTCACATCAATACAGGCTTAGCGTAAAGGTGTGTTCCGACTTCGAATGAATTTTTGCGTTTGCGACATTGCAGCTCTGTTTTTTTAAGAATAGTGATGTAGTGGGGTCAGGCTTATTCGTCAGTTGGATGAGGGAGTGAGATCAGGCTGCTGTGCGCCGTGCAAGAACCGGTAACATTATTATCTTTTAAAATCTGTGTTTAGAGACATTCCTGGACCCACATGTTTGTCTTCCGATAGATACGGTTGTTGCTTTTCAACCTTCGACAATGATCAATAATGTATTATACTTGAAAGTCGGAAAGTCGCACTTTTTCGTCGGCAGAAAGGTTTCGGGGAATCGAAAGCCAATTTAAAGTTTTATGGATTATACTCATATTTTAAAGATGGCTCTAGTTTATTTTTATTTTATTTTACTTTTAAAGCCTAGATTTCTTCAGCCATATAGTTTTCATTGGATATTTGGATACACATTTTTGGATACACATTCATCTTTTATTTATTTATTTATTTATTTTACTACTTTCTCTTTCGGGAAATTCGGGCTGCTTCCCCCGGGGAAAGCGCGTCGCCGCGGTGCAGCCCCACCTAGTACCTATCCTATATTTTTTTCCATTTTGCTGGGGGAGGAAAGCCGGATAACCCGGAGAGAAACCTCCGATGAGCAGCCCGGTAGCCAGGAAAAACCGGTATCACATATCACATCGCCATGACATCGGTGACGGCCGTTCAGTAGCGCTAAATCCGACGAGCTACCTATTAGACCACCGCACCCCCCCCCCCCCCCCCAGTTCAGTTGTATCTTTGACACGTAATTCTTTCACGAAAACTACAAGAAAACTCTTTTCTTTACAGGATCGTGTTCTCTGGAAATATCCGTGATTGATTAATGATTGATTGATCTGGGAGGCAATGCTGGTATGAACGTGTTCTGACTACACCAGGAAAAGGTTACGGAACACAGTATGGCTGATAGACGCAGCTGGCTCACGTTCGTTGGTTGTCAGACTGAGGCAGTTTACCTTTGTCTGATGGCAATCGGACTGTCTTCCGTGTTCGCTCAAGGTATGATATGTAGGCTAGACACTCCTAGACTTCAAGAGAATATGACAGTCCGCTTCCATAAATTTGCTGTAAGACGCAGTACACCATGTTAGCTAACTGACTGGATGTATGCGGCCTCTAGAGAATGTGACTAACTTGTCAGTTGTCATAATTATATATTGCCGTAAGATGCACTGTAAGTGACATGTCCGTTTCCATGAATTTGCTGTAAGACGCAGTACATGATGTAAGCTAACTGACTGGATGTATGTGGCCTCCTGAGAATTTGACTTTTCAGCTGTCATAATCAAATATTGCCGTAAGCTGCACTTTGGGTGACTTGTCCGTTTCCATAAAGTTGCTGTAAGACGCAGTACATGGTGTAAGCTAACTGACTGGGTGTATGCGGCCTCTAGAGAATATGACTGGTCAGTTGTGACATGTCCGTTTCCATAAAATAATTTGCTGTAAGACGCAGTACATGATGTAAGCTAACTGCGGCCTCTAGAGAATTTGACTGGTCAGTTGTCATATAATTTTTGCCGTAAGACGCACTGTAAGTGACATGTCCGTTTCCATAAAATAATTTGCTGTAGAGAATTTGACTGGTCAGTTGTCATTATTTTGCCGGATGATGCACTGCAAGTGTTCGCTAATGTATTACGATCAGTGTTTGTGTACATTCGGTTTTGAACTTAAAAGCATTGTTAGAAAATAAAAGCGACATAAAAGGGACAGAAACCACTTAACTTTCACAAAGGACGGCACAGGTCAACGTTTCGGCTTTCGCCTTCCTCAGGACACAAACAAATGGGACATAACTTCAACAAACAAACAAAAGGTAACTCTGCGGACGTACTGAATGTTTACTATCTTCAATGTAGTTATAAATAATTACAAGCGTTTTAGCTTATGCATACAATACAATTGTACATAAATGAGATTAAAACATCAACAACAACAAAAAAACCAAAACACACACACACACACACACACACACACACACACACACACACACACACACACACACACACACACACACACACAAAATGTTGCTTCATGTCCATAAGCGATGCAGTTATGCATGGTTACGATTTTAGAGAAAAAAACCCAAATCGGAATAATTATAGTACCTGAAAGCCGACGCGCCGAATATGTCTGCTGTCAGACGGCAAAGATGACAGAATGAAAGTTAAAAAAAAATATTATTCACACTGCGCCTTTGGCGACAGCAACCGTTTTATGTGATCGTGATATGATTTTTAAAAACGTTACCCATATACAATGTCAGAAAAATCTGTAATAGGAAATTGAGTGTTTAAGAAATTGATAAAACCAGTAACATCCTTTTATCTCTATAAAATGCATAATTCTAGATTTGGTGTTGTGATAACTAATTTTTATATACATGAATTCGTACAAAATAAAGCGCGGGTAGGCGAGAAATCCTGAATGTTTACGTTCAGTTCCCGCACAACGCACAGCAGCTTTAACTGCTCTGCCGTCTCGCCCCCCCAAAAGTAGTTAAAACATGCACCGAACACACATTTTTCGGGTCAGTTCTTCACACGCCCTGAAAGAAAACAAAGTCAACTCTTGAAACTCAGTCATCTCTCCAGGACGGCTTGAGCATAAATAACCAAAACAAAGCGATTATAATTTAAACCCTCGGGGGGAAGCCGCGGTCTCAAAACAACCACGCCCCGTTATGGTCTCGGAGACTGGCCTCAATCTGCACTCGTCTACGATATGTCGTTACGGCACACACCGCCGGGCCTAATACGTCAATATATCAACTGATCTGCACCCCGCCCCGTCTCTGTTACATTATCCACCTGTTATCTCTCCACTTGGACGCCACAAAGCAGAACGCGTGACGCTCGACAGGTGATAAATATTGCCGGACAACCAACGGAACTTTATTCTCGTGTGGATGTGCGTGGGAGGACACCAGGAATGCAACGACGCGGACCCCCACTTGGCCTGGGGAAATTAATAGTTTGTGCAGGACATTTGCCTTCGTCGTTGACTTAGATTATTGCTTACCGGGTGGTGGCTAGAGCTGTTAATCAGCCTAGTCTATTGGGAGTGAGGAACGTGCGTTCGGTCGTCCTTTGTGGACGGTACTTCATGTGGGTACAATGTCAACTGGGCGTGTGCCGGATTACGGAGTTGTTTTTCTGTTGTTGTAAAACGTGCTGGCAGACTTGCGTTCAGTCACGTGACTGATCATAGATTAATCCGTAATAAACTGACAGATGACGTATATATCTTGCGTAATCAATAAGGAAATTGATTGATGGACTGACAAAAGTACTGGTTTACTGAGTACTAATTTATGAATCAGTTGGTATATGTATACTTTTGGTACATGTATACATTTACTGATTTTAATAACAATAACAGCAGCAATAATAATAAAATAATAAAAAAAATAACAAAAATAAAATGATAATAAAAAAATAATGATGATGATTACGATGATGATGATGATGATAATGATAATAATACTAATACTAATAAAACCGTACATACTACGAATAACCTACTAAATGACATTACGGGGTATCTAATACGTGGGGCCCAATATTACCAAATATTACAATATTACCACTGTTGTCTCTTTTGTTCAAGACTGGAACTGGGTGACGGTACTGGCGGTAAGCAAGGACAACGGACCAGCCAATGTCTACGAGCTGTTCATGAATCCAGGGTCACTGAATGACGCCCCAGACAAGGAACTTCAGCCAGTCGACAGCATTGCGTCCAGCGGCAACTTCAAGAGTCCGCTCCTTGACCTGTGGGCCTCATACCGTCCTTCTAAGGTATCCCTAACCGCCACCCCACTAAACAGCAACAAACAGAGAAAGAAAGAAACAAACAAGCAAAGAAACAAACAAACGAACGTTCTATACCATCTGTGTATACCAACTGGGTTCGCACCGTACATTGTCAATGTCACTGTTTTCGTTGATGTCCTGTGTGAAAATGCCAAACAGCAGCAACAACAAACAAACAAACAAACACCACACACACACACACACACACACACACACACACACACACACACACACACACACACACACGAAGACGAAAGCCCCCCCCCCCTCACACACACACACACACACACACACACACACACACACACACACACACACACACACACACACACACACACACACAACCAGCCAATCAACCACTGGCAACCAAACAAACATAACCAAACAAAGATCTGAAAAGCTGATTTTAATCACAATACTTGTACGGTTGTAAAAATATATCACCCTGTTACTGCCGCTGAAATGGCCACTCTCGTATTCCGTTCAGAACTCAGCCCAAAATATCCACCTCAGACCTGAGGTGGACTGCGATCTGCGCACCACGGAGAGCCAGATATATTTCGCCAAACGAAACGCTATACTATATAGTTTCTCAGCGACGTACCGTCTTGTATCGCGCCTACTCAAGTATTGCTGTCATTCTGTCGTCTCTTCTGCCCATGATCATCTCAAGTTTTTTACAGGCGGAGCCCTGATAGTCGAGCGGTGGAGCGCTGGACTTCCATTGCTCCGGTCGTGCGTTCAAATCCCGGCTTGGGCAAAAAACTTGTACTGGCCTTTTCCTCCTTCCCCCGTCTTTGATATCACCCATATATGGTGGTAAAAGACGTTAAACCCTCAGATACCCTACCCACCCTACCCCACAAGTATTTCCAGATAAGATAATGAGATATGTTGATAAGGGAAATGACATTATTTAATTAGCTCTGTTTCGATTCTTTGTCTTGCAGGTTCGTCTGACCCTTCATAACAGCCGAGGTTTGCTATGGTACACAGAGTTTAATCACACGACCACAGGCAAGGATCCTACGACATGGCTGACTCGCAGCTCTATGACTTTTGCCACGGACAATCAGATCACCAATGATGCCAACCTTCAAATCACGTGAGTTTGGCATCACACTAGACACTGCCATATACAAAATCACTCATGGGCGGGGCGGTCGGTGGTCTAGTGGTTAAGAGAATTGTCACCAATACGAGAGGTCAGGGGTTCGAGTCCCACTTGGGGCAAAGAATTTTTCCTTCTCGTATGTGGCACCGTTCATTCGGGCCAATCGTCGGGGGTTCTCTCCGGGTACTCTGGCTTCCTCCCCCTGTGCTTTGGAAATGTTCAGCCCACCAAATTTGAAAAATAAATGCAATTCTAAATTCCGAAATTTAAATAGCTGAGCTGACCCTTCGCACCACGTGCTTGTAATGTGTTTATGTCCAGCGTGTGAGAGAATGCGTGTGATTCACGTGAGCGTGCGTTTTGGGTTCAGTTCGCGGCGCTTTGAGCCGATTCAAGAAATTGGGTAAAGCGCCAATACAATGCTCATTATTATTATTATTATTATGTCAGACTTTACCGCTTGAATGTAGCCGCAGCACCCATCACCTAGCTGACACCAAGCAATGTCAGGTACAAAAACACCAAAAACCCGTCTAAGCACAGTTATGGTCAAATGGAGCCATTAGCTTCAAAGGTAAATATGTCAGTGGCGTCTAGCCAATAGATCCGTCGAGACATAAGCTTACCAGTGACTGCATACCTGTCCGGATTACGATAGCTAAGGCAGACGCTCCGGATTCCTGATGGGCAGAAATTTCGCGGAGTTTCCCTTTCGAGGTCGAGTCAAACTCACGTGCAGACTCAATAATAATAATAATAATAAATTGCTTTTATACAGCGCAGTATCCCAACAGATGCTGACTCAGAGCGCTCTACAATCACACACACACACACACACACACACACACACACACACACACACACACACACACACACACACACACCACTTTCATAAAATACAGCTGGGATCTCGATAAAATGAGCTGGTGGGGGGGGGGGGGTAGTATTTACAGATGGATAGAATTGTGCAAGCAACAAAGACCATTTCGCAGCTAATTAACTAAGAGGGAGAGAAGGCTGACTTGAAGAAGTGGGTTTTTAGTTTGTTTTAAAAAAAAAACTGTGAAAGATGGAGACTGACGGACATGTAGAGGAAGTGAATTCCAAACTCTTGGGACCTGGTACTGAAAGGTCCGCCTGCCAAATGTAAGTTTCACACGGGGGGGCGGGGGGGGGGGGGTGGTGGTGAGAAGTTTTCATGTGCCTGTCTCGCCTGCCTTACCCCCATGTACACACGCGCGCACATATATCAAGTGTGCACGTTAATGTTCCAGTGTCCATCTTTCGGAAAAGAGTAGGTTGTGGCCGGTGGCGTTGGAAAACAGAAATATTGGCGCGCGCACCAGAGTGAATGGCACAGGAAGTGTACACAGAACGTATCGCTTAGCAGTAGCAGGTTTTCGCTGCTTCATCGTTCAGCCCCGCGGCGCTTTGAGCGTCTCACAAAAGACGAATATATGTGCGCCGAAGAGTAGTTTACCATACCAACTGATACCATATCATACCATACCAACTGATACCATATCATACCATACCAATTGATACCATATCATACCCTACCAACTGATACCATATCATATCATACCAACTGATACCATATCATACCATACCAACTGATACCATATCATACCATGCCAATTGATACCTTATCATACCATACCAACTGATACCATATCATACCTCACCAACTGATACCATATCGTACCATACCAACTGTTACCCTACCCTACCCTACTGTTACGAGCATGGCTGTGTGTTTTGTTTGTGTTCTGTTTGTATGCTGAAAGATAACAGCTGTTTTTTGTTTTTTTAAAGAGGGTTAAGTGAGACAGAGAAGTTGCTAAGGTTTAGTTCATATTGCGTTTTAGTAATGTAAATCTGTTTCCCGTGATCCAGAAGTTTCTATTGTTTTCACGAAAATTCTAGAAGTGGTGACCTTGTTTTGACTGTAGCCAATTTCGCCACGGGAGGCGATACGCATTTAGGGTCAAGGTCTGAGTCTCCCGGAAATTTCGTGCAAAACGCTTTATAAGAAGTTGTTTACGATTAGAAGTGGTTATATATATAACCGGCCCCCGTAGTGTAGTGGTTAGCACTTCGGACCATGGACCGGGAGACCCGGGTTCGAATCCCAGCCGAGGCAAGCGGGATTTTTCCTACCTAGGTCGGCTCCTACCCAGAGCGGGTGTGCTATGGGCCCAATGGGGAGGCTGTTGCCACACAGCCGAGTTTCACCCACTTCACGGGTGCGACTTTGGGGGTGCTTCCCTTTGTATGACACGTCTTATGATGTGGATGATTACACGGCCGGCACCGCAGGTGCCGTAGTTCCCGGGCCTGGTTAATGCCGGGATATTTATGACAGGAAGCGTGGAATGCGGCCCTGTCCCGCAGTCCCAAACCACATGGACCTCCATAGCATCATCTTACTATCATCCTCATCTCCATCATCATGCATAATAAAAATTGTCCCAGCTTCCGAGTCCTCCGTGGGTTCCACCCATGACCTGGGAGGAACACTACTGGAGCTGGCAAAGAGTTGGGGCAGCAAAAAAAAAAAAAAAAAAAAAGTGGTTATATAACGCGCCTAGATTCGGCGGGCGAGTACTCGATAATTCTGGATTCTTCTCAGTTTTAAAAATAGTAATGACGTGATTTACGTTCTGATTTTTGATTGGTTCCTTCATAATAGAGGTTCAGAATGTGCTAGAACGCTATGACTGTATATAAGACCCTGAGATGTTTGTGTGTGGGTGTGCACGAGAGAAGCTCATATTTGCGAAGCTTGAGAGTGCAATGTGACACCAGAGGAGTGCTGTAATAAACTCCACACGGTTACAACTTCTCTCCGCGCTCACGAGTCCTTTTGTGAGTGAAAGGGACTTATTCAGCAATCAATATAAGAACTCGCTACGTGAAGAGCGTGTGCCTGAGTCACCGTATACCTCGGTAAGACGACGGGCTCTTCAGACATTCATTCACCACGTAACACCTACCCTACCCTACCCTACCCTACCATTATGGTCAGGCATCGGGAGCTACACCTGTTGATTACTGAAAGTAGCCTCCGTCCGTACTTTCTGTCTTGCGAGACAGAATGACAGCTTACTATCGAGACTGTATTATTGATCTTTTCTTTTCTTTTCAGATTCAACAGCTCCACGTTAATAATGCTGGCGGAAGGAGGCACAGACGCTCGTCTTCAGATGACGTGGAATCCTGAGCCGGTCTTTCTCGTTCCCACAAAATTCTGGCCGCGACAAACACCACCTCTAATACGTACGTAGCTACACTGTATAAGCAGGGCTTCATGGCGTACGAGATCGAAAGGTCCTGGGTTCGAGTCCCGACAGGGCCAACAATTCGTAAAGGCCTTTTTTTCACGTTGCCCCGCTTCCTCTCACTGTGAACTGGGTCTGTTTGTGTAAAGGCCGTTCTTAACTGGGCGAACCACCAGTCCGGCGAACTTGTTCGGCGAACTGTGTATTGTATACGAACAGGGCGAGCGCGCACACGTACGTAGTTCCAGAGGTTCGGCCGAACTAGTTCTCTTTCTTAACCGACCGTTAATGATATGCATACGTCATCGCCCGAACAAGGCGGAAGTTGAGACAATCGTAAACAACCAAAATGGCCGCCTTCGTAGATCGAGACGACATGCGCACAACAGCTCTCCCCGAGCAACCAATCAGAGCGCAGGATCGGCCAAAGGATCGCGAGGGTTCCCACGACACGCTGTGCAGACCTCAAACCTAGTTCGGCGTACCTTTCGAACCAGGATTTGCGAAGAAGTGTTCGGTCGGTTAAGAAACAACGTGCGCGAATCTAGTTCGCCGTACTCTTCGAACCTTGTTCGCGAACCAACAGTTCGCCCGGTTAAGAACGGCCTTAACTTGTCCATTACAGTCAAGGATACAGGATATATAAAATGCGGCCGACCTGGCAGTCTGAATGTATTGAATAAGTGTTCGGCTGTTCAGTAAGGGTAGCTACCCCCCCCCCCCCTCTCCCCTCATAACCTGCCCCTTAGGGCCGTCCTCCTGGCAGTCACCTCGTTCTGGCACGGGACGATAAACTCCAGCCAGCCAACCAACCAACGTATAGGACACAATGTCCTGACTGACCGAAACAGTATAGGATATAATGTCCTGAACATTAAAGTCTACTGTAGCGCAGAAATGATAGGACATATGTATGTTTGCCTCGGTAAGAGAGTCATGGGACATTTTGGAAAATGAATCGTTTGATGTCCAATGATATGCAGCCCTGTAATCCGTGTAACACTTTTCTTTCGAGTTTTTCTGTGACTTATCTTACCCGAGATGCCAGAATTCACTGAATTCAATTAAGATCATCATTGGGGGGGGGGGGGGGGGGGCAATCAGAGAGTGAGCATTTATTCCAGGATTTACTGCTGAGAACGTCATCAAGTGACAAACAAATTAGCCCTTCTCCACATCAGATTTACCGAACAAAAACATTCAAAATACACGTGGAGGAAAACGGAGATTCATTCCCAAATTTTCCACTGAGGAAACTGAGAGGGGACATTTTGTTTTTTAAAAGCGCTAAGAACGATTCATTGCCTCTGATCTCCGTGAATTCCCTGAGGCTAGCGCTGTCATTGCCTTTGCATAACAGTTGCTCAGCTGAGTTGAAATACTTTATTGTGCACTATGGTTATTTCATGTACACGTATTGATGTGTATAAGAATGTCTGGTTGTCACTCTCAACTTTGAATGGGCCTAAGGCCTATCGATAAACAATTCTGATTCTGATTATCTGGTCTATTATTTAATAATAATAATAATGATAATAATAATAATAATAATAATAATGATAATAATATTTGTAGGGCGTATTTCTTTAGAATAAAACTCAATGCGCCGATCACTCACCGATCGTGAGACGCACGCACATTTTACCAAGGTGGACGGGCATACACTGGTGAAATTGACTGGTTACATAGGAAATCACTTAGAAGGCTTTGCAAAATAGGAACGTTTTAAGATTACTCTTAACAACCAGACAGTGTGGGCACATTTCTCAGATTCGCAGGCAGAGAATTTGAAAAGGATTTATGTTTTTTCTTTCGTTTATTCTGGGAAAAAAGGGCAGATGACATCGTTTGAGAAACACACATGCAAAACTTCAAGAAATGTGATGCAGTAATTTTCGTTGCTGTCTAAAGCTTGTTTTCTTTTCTCACTGCAGTTCCACCATTTGAATCCATTGTTGATATGATTGCTGCGGATTTGGAGACGACCGCTGGCTTCAGCTACAAGAACAGTTCATCATATGGGGTAAGAACAGAGCTTAATCGTGAGAAGAAGAAGAAGAAGAAGAAGAAGAAGGAGAGAGAGAGAGAGAGAGAGAGAGAGAGAGAGAGAGAGAGAGAGAGAGAGAGAGAATAGATTTTCAAACGTTTCTTGAATGAGAGAAACACATGACAAGCAAACAAACTGACATTATGTAATAGAGAGCATCAGAACAGACAACGAATATGTCGTATAGGTTGGCAGGCTAAACAATTTACCCATCTTATTTACATGTAACATTTAAACTTTTTGTTTTCCGTACAAGATACATTATACGGACAAAAAAAAGAAAGAAGTTCAACGACATTGTATCTTAACATATTCAAAAGTTGAAATTTGATACCTGTCCATATTCAGCACGAAGCCGTATGATATCTGTTGCAACAGAGTCTACATTATGTTACGTACACGTATGTTTCAGATGTTTTACAATTCAAACCGATACTACATCGGTGTAGGGATACACAAGACAGGGCCGGGACATATCCAGAAGTTCACCCTGGCCTTCAGCAGCGAGGAAAATTGCAGGAGCAACTGGGCAAGCGGAGATCACTATGAATATTACAAAGACACGGATGGTCAACCTATGGTAAGGATAATAATACGTGACGGGGCGCGCGAAAACAGGGCTAAAGTTTGAGGGTGTTTCCCTCTTATGACACATCTCATGATGTGGATGATTAAACAACCGACATCGCAGGTGCCGCAGTTCCCAGGCCTGGTAAACGCCGGGATATTTATTTGGCAGAAAGTGTGGAATGCGACCCTGTCGCGCAGTCTCAAAACATCATGGACCTCCATCATCATCTAATCTAAATCATCATGCTTAATAAAAATTGTTTCATCTTCTAAGCCCTCCATGCCTTCCACCTATGACCTCGGAGGAATACCACTGGAGCTGGAGAAGAGTTGGGACAGCAAAACACACCCCCCCCCCCCCAAAAAAAAAAAAAAAAAAAAAGGGGGGGGGGCTGAAGTCGCTGGGTACTGTTTTGAGCTAGATCAACATAAAGGTCACCGGATAATGGACCGACCACTGCACTGTCCCTTCCATTTTCAAAGAACTATCACACTTCAAACTAATCTGATTTTTATTTATTTATTTATTGCATCTCTGAAAGGACATAGTTTGAATGTCTCCATAAAATTAGTAATTTTTTTTTTTTTTACACTTTGGACATGTTTTTGCGTGCTCCGTCCCCCCCCCCCCCCCCCCCAAATAACAGTATTGTATGGTTACTATTTTCGTATTTCGTACGTACTGGGTGGGTGGGTGTTTGGGGGTTTAACGTCCTTTTCCACCACATACGGGTGATATCAAAGACGGGGCAACGATGAAAAAGCCAGCACGAATATTTGGCCCCAGCCGGGATACGAACTCACGACCCGAGCATCAGAAGTCCAACGCTCTACCATTCGGCCACCCCGGCTCCCCGTACGTACTGGGGAAATGGTCCCAGGCGAATAGTTTTGGTGGCACGGTACATCGCGATGCACCATTTGACCAATTTATAGGAGCTCCTGAAGCAACGTCATCTTCCGCAAAACCGGGTCAGTGCAGGCAGGCTCGGTTCAAATATGATTTTGAGCCGGCTGCGCGTACAGAGTCGTTTGCGACCATACATCGTACACCACATCTTGGTATTGTATGTCGCCAGACCTACGCCAGTTACCGCGTAGTACTTCTAATGGGGTTGGAGCCCAAATTTGTGTTGGCCTTTTCCCCGTTGCCCGGCTTTGATATGATCCATACGCGGTGAAAAAGGACGTTAAACTGCCAAACAACCACCCATCCTACTTCTAATGGTATTATCAGGAAGTTTGGTTAGGTGTCAACACCGTACTAGCGACACGTTCTTTCTCACTTTCTCTGACGCAATAACCAGAAATGCGTACGGGAAATAAATTTAACACAAAGAGGATCTCCAGTGGTTCTCTCACGCTCACTTGATGCGGACTTCTGTGGGAAAAGCAAACTCAAAAGGGTGGTGTGGGGGTGGGTGTTTGGGAGTTTAACGTCCTTTTCCACCACGTATGAGTGATATTAAAGACGGGGCAACGAGAAAAAGGCCAGCACAAACATTTGGCCCCAGCCGGGATTTGAACTCACGACCCGAGCATTGGAAGTCCCGTGATTGTGTTAGTGAAAAGCCACCTTACCGGCCCCCGTAGTGTAGTGGTTAGCACTTCGGACCATGGACCGGGAGACCCGGGTTCGAGTCCCAGCCGAGGCAAGCGGGAGTTTTCCTACCTAGGTCGGCTCCTACCCAGAGCGGGTGTGCTATGGGCCCAATGGGGAGGCTGTTGCCACACAGCCGAGTTTCATCCACTTCACGGGTGCGACTTTGGGGGTGCTTCCCTTGGTATGACAAGTCTTATGATGTGGATGATTACACGGCCGGCACCGCAGGTGCCGTGGTTCCCGGGCCTGGTTAATGCCGGGAAGCGTGGAATGCGGCCCTGTCCCGCAGTCCCAAACCACACGGACTTACCATCATCCTCATTTCCATCATCATGCAGAATTTAAAAAAAATGCCCCAGCTTCCGAGACCTCCGCGGATTCCACCCATTAACAGGGAGGAACACCACTGGAGCCGGCAAAGAGTTGTGGCATCAAAAACAAAAAACACACAAACAAAGCCACCTTTTCCTATGTCTCCAACAGGAATTCACTCCAACCTTTGACCAGGGTGCGAGTGAATCATTCGCAGTGATGCCGTTTGACATGGTTGTGGCGGGACAGTGCGCGAGGATCCGCGTTCTGGAGAAAGTTGAGCCGCCACCCTGCACTATCATTCTCTACACCACGAACCGTAAGCAATCCTCAGAATGACTTCCCTTGAAAGGCGGCGCCTCTAGGAAGGTTACTTACTTTGAGTGGAAGTTTAACTCATGGAGCCAGGCATGAACTCTCAAAGGCTGTTTTCTTTTGTTTCGTGTAATAAATTTATTAAAAAAAAAACAAAAAAACACTGCTGCCTCTGTTAATGTCATGGTTGAGAAATTCATATACAGCGAGGGTTCAGAAAGTGATCTCCCTTTATGAAATATTTGGCATATAGTTTGCACTTAACCAGTATAATTATGTGCATGAATAATAAAATGCTCAATTCTGCACTTTTTTTTTTCAAATTGCAGATGAAATCATAGAGGCCCCTATGTTTGCCATTCAGTGGTGGATGGGTAAGTTACATTGAGAGAGGGTTGTGTAAATCGTAAGTTATCATGTGCAGGAGTAACATAATCCTGTGATCGCGTGGAATGGGTCACCATATGACAATCAATTCTTTTTTTTTTTTTACTTCTTTTATTATCCCTTTCGGGAAATTCGGGCTGCTTCCCCCGGGGGAAGCGTGTCGCCGCGGTGCAGCACCAACCAATACCTATCATAGGTTTTTTACAATTTTGCTGGGGGAGGAAAGCCGGATAAACCGGAGAGAAACCCCCGATGAGCAGCCCGATAGCCAGGAAAAACCGGTATCACATATCACAAGCTCGACCTGGGTTCGAACCCACGCCGGCTTCATTGCCATGACATTGGGGACGGCCGTTCAATAGCGCAGTGGCTAAATCAGACACGCTACGTATTAGACCACCGCTAACCCCTATGCTTGTAGGCGTTCATGTCGCAGCATTGCATTGGATGGAAGCAAGAGACAGAGAGAGAGAGAGAGAGAGAGAGAGAGTCTAAACCTCAGTTTCTCTTTGAAAGATACAAGTGCCACGCCTTCGCCAATAGAAACTTCAACAGATGCTGCTGTGGAAACAACAACAGAAACTGAAACGACGACTTCAGATGTGGTTTGCACAACCATTACAGTTTGTTCAGCAACACAGTCTGGTGATATCAGTACACAAACTGCTGACGTAACCACATGGAAACCGAATCCTGTGACTGAAGCGGCCAGAAACCAGACTGATATTGATCAGATTGTGGGCGAAATTCAACGAACACTCTACGTACCCAAGGAAGAGACATCACGGTACGGTTTTTTTTGTTTTTTTTTTACCATTAGAGTGTTATTTCTATGTGTCGATGGGGGAGCCGGGGTGGCCGAATGGTAGAGCGTTGGTCTCTCCTATGATTAACCCACCCCCACGCCTATCCCACACTACCCCTTCCTATTCCTAGGAGGGGAGCCGGGGTGGCCGAATTGTAGAGCGTTGGACTTCTAATGCTCGGGTCGTGAGTTCGAATCCCGGCTGGGGCCAAATATTTGTGCTGGCCTTTTTCTCGCTGCCCCGTCTTTGATATCACCCTTACGTGGTGGAAAAGGACGTTAAACTCCCAAACACCCACCCCACCCCTGTGTGTCGATGTTATTTTCAGCCATTGTTTTAGTACACGGCAATCTTGTTTGAAAGCGAATTGTTTGTTTCGACAAAAGTACAGTCTAACGTTACGATTGAAACGGGCGAATTCCATTTTGCCAAGCCAGGTTATGTTTTGACGAAAGAGTTTTGCTCGTGAGTACGCCTGTACAATTTTGTTTACACTTTGCGCGAGCGGTCGAACATTCAGCTGTCGTTACCCACCTGGAGAGCTCAGTGTGGTCACCGCGTCATCGAGTACGCTTCTGTTGGCTCAGTGTCAGCATTACAGACGCTGTCACTCTCCCGGTGTCGGAGTGGTTGATGCTAGATATCACGCAAACAACACAGAACGATCTGTGAGCATAAAAATGGTAGCCTTAGCACCTTTAACCAATGACGATATTTTCCCCGTCCGTGCCAGTCTGCCTACACCCACGCGTTCGGCTGGTTTCAGTGTCTTTATTAAGTATCATCTGTTTCCCGTGTCTCCTAATCTAAACTAAAACACCTGCATGTGCCACCCGATTTTAATAATGATAATAATAATATTTATAGGGCGCCTATCCCCGGGGAACGAGCTCTAGGCGCCTTACATTCTTTATATAAAAAATAAAAAAAACCAACAAAAAACCATTCACTCAGTGTACACTACGTAAGAACAGCTAAAAAAAAAGTAAAAGAGCACACACACACACACACACACACACACACACACACACACACACACACACACACACACACACACACACACACACAATAAAAACAACAAAATTTTACTTTAACTTCTCCATAATGTTATATTGCATATACAACAATGATCAACAAAGTTTATTGTATTCCCTCATACTAGCAGTTTGTTCGGACCAATGAGCAAATTTCTCGGGGAGCCGGGATAGCCGAATGGTAGGGCGTTGGACTATCAATGCTCGGGTGGTGAGTTCGAACCCCGGCTGGGGCCAAATATTTGTGCTGCCCTTTTGTCTGGTTGCCCTGTCTTTGATATCACTCATACGTGGAGGAAAAGGACGTTAAACTCCCAAACACCCACCCACCCATTCTTAGCAAACTTCTCTTCTGGAGCTGAAGAAGTCCGAGAGGCTTCTCAAAATTCCCAAGCGAAACCTGAAATCCTTTGGCGAGCGCTCTTTCAGTTTTGTTGCACCAACCTTCTGGATATTCCCTGCCAGCACATCTGAGAAATGCGCCCACATTGTCTGTTTTTAAGAGCAATCTTAAAACGTTCCAGTAATTTCTCGTGTCAGCAACTAGTCAGTTTCACCAGTGCATGTCTGTCCAGTGTTTGTAAAATGTGTATGAGTGTCGGTCAGTGATTGGCGCATTGAGTTTATTCCAAAGAAATGCGCCCTACAAATGCCATTTATTATTTACGTCGATCTTTTCTCACCATACCTTACTTAACCTTACCTAACCTTACCGTGCCTCGCCTGACCTGACCTGACCTGACCTGACCTGACCTGACCTTACCGTGCCTCGCCTGACATGGCCTGTCCTGACCTGTCCTGACATCACCTTACCTTGTATTCTTTCTCGGTTTTTACTGCACAGGTTCAAGCGTCAGTTTTACTCGGTGCCAGATCACAGATACTCGGCGGTTCTGATCGGGTCAGTGGGGGTGATCTCCATCAGTGTTGTGGTTCTGGGAGTTCTTCTGCTGGACTCGGCCACCATCCTGACCCACCTCAAGCAGCTGGCGAACAACGTTCGCGCCTTTAAAGCCAGGAAACAGTGAGCCAGCGTTTCAGATTGCTGAAGTTCACATGCAGACCTGGAATATGATAGATCATGTTCTACTGGCAAGACAGAGAACTGTAAACGCTATCTCCACCACATGCACGCTGATCAACAGTAACAACAAGAGACTTAAGTTCAATAAGACATGCACACAGATTCAAATTAAGCTGGAACAGTTTCGTTTGAGAATAATTTTCACTGACAATAACATCAGCGGAGACGTCAACGACCAAATTTTAGCGACAGTACAGTGACAGCAGCAACGACAGCAACAGAAACAACCGTCAGATTCCCATTTTCTCCCAGCAAGAAATATTTTTAGTACACACACAGACAGACAGACAGACAGACACACACACACACACACACACACACACACACACACACACACACACACACACAGAGGAACGCACTGAAACGGAAATCATTGTCAAACTGAAATTGTCTTATTGTGCCTAAATTGATGTGCTAACGTATGCTAGCACGACCGGCACTGAGAAATCGACTCCTGATATTCCTGGACTGGTTTTGCTTACACAAAGGACTTTCCGCAGCTGCGTACTTCAACTAGTGTCACGTGCTCCATACACCAAAATACACCGGGGTCTGATTTGACAGTTCTCCTCGTACCTCTGATTCTGAATAACTGCTGCGCACCGGGCCACTCATCTGGAGACGAAGGGGAATAAGTTTTATAAACTTTTCTAAACTATGCATGAGCCTAATTATGTGCCCTTGACCTGTGATATATTCCACTTCACGTGATATACAAGCTTCGCACAGCAATTGGCGGAAGTCAAACGGAGTTGTCGCCTTCCAAGGGCACTGCTATTGTTACATTTGGCCAAGCTGCATGATCGCCCTGAAGCATATAATTATGTTAGTACACTGAGTGACTGGGCTTTATCTGGGTTTTTTTTAGCGTCGGCTAAAGGGCCAGAACTCAACAGGGTACCTACGCTCTTGCAATTTTGTAACCTCCCTTGAACCTCCTCAGGCGTGGTCTTTATTTGTAATTGGGCCTTGACCTCATTCACCGTTAATAATCTTAGCATGACCTGAGACAAGTAGCACTCAATGAATTTGTGTATTTTGTGCGCGAAAGAAGGCTAAACTTGTAAATAGATTTATTTTGTCTGTTGCCCTCCAAGCGTGTTTTGACCTTTTATTTCAACTCTGTTCAATTCTGTTGTTTCAATTCTTTTCGTATTATTTGGGCTTATAGGCTTGCACGTGTACTTACCGTGCGTTATGCGCATTATTATGCAAGTTTTTATTTTTTATTTTGATATTTCATTGAATAACAAATGTTGTCTGTTGCTTTTCTGATACGATTACATTTAGTCGATGTGCGTGTATGCACTCCGAATGAGTCGGAGCGAGGATAAAGCTTATGAAAACCTTAGCGAAGATGACTGCTGTGTGTCTTTGTGTGTTTGTTTTCAGTTAGTCAGGACGACCCTCTCCTTTAGTTTTTCACTTAGCCATTTTGGCGGGAATAGTTGCGTGTTTCAATGTGTTTCTATTGTTTCTAATGTCACAACACTTTTTTTCACTGACGTTTCATCGATAATGACGCAAGTTTTCTGACGTCATATCGCGCCCTTCCTATGATTCCTCGACACAACATAGCAGCGTCTTCATAAGACGAGCTCGTGGCTGCAGAAGGAGCCGACAGCCCTGGCGGCTTGTAGGCGGCTTGCTCCGCTACCCGGGACGGCTGCAGTCCATTTCGCGTGGTTTGCCCGTTCCTGAGCAACATGTCTACAGAGTCACCGCACGAAGAGACTGCCTGCATGCCAGACACTGAACAGACCGAGTCAATGCCAGACCTGTCCGAGAGCCGCAGCAAGCAGTTCCTGTCATTTCTCAGCGCCGGGGTTCCAGCCACATCCAGCAAGTCCCTGAAGAGCATCTTGCGGTCGAACAGAGCCGAGCCGACCTCGTCCAGCAGCACGTCTTTGAAGAGCATCCTGAGGTCTGCCAGAGGGGAGTTTCGGCCAGGTTCGCCGTACAACCCGCGCCACTTGGCCCACAAGATAAAGAGGAAGAGGGTGCAGTTCCTGCTGCAGAACACGGAGGAGAAGCTGGAGAAATGGAACGGGAAGAAACTGCGCGCCCTGGCGCTAGATCTGGACAGGCGGGAGGCGTATCCCGGGCTGTCTCTGCGTTTCCTCAACAGGCAGAAAATCCGGCGAATCAGACGTTTCGATCAGTACAACAGGCTAGACAGAGCATCTACCGAAGCTTCCGTACTGGACATGGACCTGGAGACGATCGGTTCTAAGTGCCACATTGATGGAAACAAAGGTAACATTTTGAACAATCATGCGATCTTGTTGTCGTCAAAGATCCACCCGCTCGGCTAAACTGTCTTCTCTGTTAGTTTGTTAGGGAAACAAGCGCAGTTGTTAATATTTCTGGCGTGTTTTCTCGTCTTGTGTCAAAACAGAAAATGAGAACGAGGACGGATCGGCGACGAAAACGGACGATGCTGAAATCCTCGATCAGTCGAGCTTTGTCAACAGGTACGACGCTCGTCCATGCTGTATCAGTATGGGGTTATCATGTCAGCGTGTGTGTGTGTGTGTGTGTGTGTGTGTGTGTGTGTGTGTGTGTGTGTGTGTGTGTGTGTGTGTGTGTGTTAATGGGTGTGTGTGTCAGGCATATTCCAAAATCGACCCAAGGGAGGCTGTCAAAGCGCTGACACGTGGGTGCAATCGGGGCCGTTTCAACATGAGTACGAGTACCCGGATGCCCCTTAGGAATCCATCCCAAAAATGCAATATCTACGCAAAACATGCGACTCCTGTTAAACACTGGAAGTGCCCATGAGTATATGGAGCTGGTGTTACGCGGGGCATAATTATTATTCACTGGGATGTCGTCCATCCACACTTTTCAGCATCTCTTTCTGTGCCCACAGATGGCTTGAACAAGCGACCCATTTCTTCCCGGGTACTCCACAATCTGCCGGCGCGATCTGGCAATCCAAGTCACTGCCGTGGAGATCACAGGCGAGCCTCGGCCCCTCCTCGGCCGACTCCATGGCGTCTCTGTCCAACACATTCAACACGTTGTCTCTTAGACTGCCTGAGATGCGCGGGGACTGAGCCGTGTGAGGCACCGGTGTTGTAGTGCGGTCAGGCATGTTTCTATAGGTGTCGCTGAGCATCTGGCCAGGTGCTGCAGTCGGTATTTTCTGCAAACGTAGTCTAATTTTTATTTTTTGAGGGCATGATTGGGGTAGTGTGTACCGATAATGATACTGGTAATGCCGGTATCTAGTTTATAATGAACGCCTTTGACACCAGGGAACAGTAAATTCTGCTGATACTGTGTCACACTCGAAACATCTAGAGTGGGATGTCCAGCCTAAAAGCAGGATGTGAAAAATTGATACACAGTACAGGCCGATATTTAGATTTGCAAAGCCCTGTTTTGCAGCAGCTCAACAGTTTCCGATGCCAGCATCCAATCTGATCTGATGATTATGACTATACTGATTCGGCTCCAAACAGTACAGCGCAAGAAGGGTGTTCGATGCACAACACACACACACACACACACACACACACACACACACACACACACACACACACACACACACACACACACACACACACACACGGAATTGTGTCGAATCGTCGATGTCTGATTGAAGCATGCTTCAAGAGGAAAGGATAGCAGTGGGTAAAATCGAAGACTTCAAAGACAATGTCGACAACGCTCGAATAATTCACGTTGATAAGTGAAGTGGAAGCACTGCTTTCGCCTTTGAAATCCTAATTTCGAAACGTTTCTCGGCCCTTCTGCTGCCAAGGAACCGACAGTTCTATCATTGCCTTTCAAAACTGTATTAAAAATTGACAAAAATACGTCACTGGCAATTCTAATATAAAGCGAATTGAAAAAAAAAATCGCAAACGAAGAAATATGAAAATAAATAAATGAACAATTACATACGTTGAGAAATAAACAAGACCTGCGGCTTTGCAGCAACGATTTCTTATAATCACAATCATGAAACTTACAGAGAGCTTTAACATGAAATTGAACCGTTTTGGGGATTCATCATGCAAGGTGCACATCCTGTAATTTCCCTTTCGGCGGTTGGTTTGACGATGTCTTTGCACGTCGTCCTTCACGATCTTAAAAAATAAACTTCATTTGCCGGGTCAACAATTTTGCGAATTTTTGTTCTATAAGTGCTTTGTTGTTGTTGTTGTTGTTGTCCGTATCGTTGATGATAGCGGTGGTCGGTTGTTCCTCATGTATTTCTATTATCTTTTCTTACTGGTATGGTATGGTATGGTAGACTTCTCCTCGGCGCACGTAACCATCTCTGCTGAAATGCTCACGGCGCCGCAGGGCTGGAGGACGAAGCAGTGAAAGCCTGCTGCCGTTAAGCGCTACTTTATGTGCAAACCTCCACCCTGCTATTCACTCTGGTGCGTGCGACAGTATTTCTGTTTACCACGTCACCGGCCACAGCCTACTCTTCTTCGAAAGATGAACGTGGGATTTTTAGCGTGCACACTTGATGTATGTGCGTGCGTGTGTACACGAAGGCGAGACAGGCACCGCAAACGAGTCTGCACATGGATTTGACTCGATATGGGAAGGAAAATTCCCACCATATTCCTGCCCACCGGGGACTCGAACCAGGCAGCTCAGGATCCGAAGTCGGATGCCTTAACCACTAGACCAAATCCCCTTTGTGTGTGTGTGTGTGTGTGTGTGTGTGTGTGTGTGTGTGTGTGTGTGTGTGTGTGTGTGTGTGTGTGTGTGTGTGTGTGTGTGTGTGTGTGTGTGTGTGTGTGTGTGTGTGTGTGTGTGTGTGTGTGTGTGTGTGTGTGTGAGTGAGAGAGAGAGAGAGAGAGAGAGAGAGAGAGAGAGAGACGGAGAGAGAGAGAGAGAGAGAGAGATGCCAACATTTCCCAAACTCGCGTCACCGGTGACGCAATTTACGTTTTACGTCACGGCTTCCCCACCACGCAACCTTCAATACAACACCCTCACTCAGGAACACCAGCCTTTCTAGCCAGCGAAACGTGGGTATAGGGGGCAAAACAAGGAGCCACTGGGGGGTCCTCTACTGTCCCGCTTGCTGTGTGGCAAGCTGTAGACCCCGGAGTCATGCAAAGCATCGCTGACACCCTCAATTCCTTCATCGGATTCGGAGACATCGGGGCAGCATCTACATCTACATCTACAGCCACACCTACACCTTCAACATCGGCACGATTGTCGTCTTCGTCTGCTTCGCTGAAGAACAAGAAGGCTCCTAGGAGAGGCATCCTGTACTATCGGAGATACCCCTATATCCGGTTTCAGAACAAGAAGAAGCAGGTGCACTTTCTCGAGACCTCTCTGGTGCTGAAGAAGAGGAGAAAGACATCGGTTACGAGTCAGAAGTGGCAAGCCTATGTCGCGGAACAATTCAGGACGCTCCAGAAACAAAGGCGGTTGCGAGAAAGGCAACGCGAGCGAGAAATGGCCAGAGACAGAGGTACCAAAAAGCGACGTGGTCAAGGATCAGAGGACCAAGACTCAATCTGGTTAGACGATAGTGCTAGACTCGCCCCAAGCAGATGCATAGCAAGGCTCTTTTTATATAATAAACGTGATTCCAAACCAAGAAATCTGAACTCACTAAGTCAAGTTAATCCCTAAAGGAAATTCAATTTCAAATTTGAACTCAAAGCAATGCCTCAGTCTTTTTAATGATTTTAGCTTCAATCTGGAGCGTATGTGGTGGAAAAGGACGTTAAACCCCAAAACACCCACCCACCCTTCAATCTGGAGTCTTCTTGTCATTCTATGGTTTTCAGAGCTGTACTGCAATCTCAGTAAGCAACATCATATCTCCAGTAGCGGAAATGTCAAGAAGTCCAATACTTTTATACCAGAATTGTGCGTTGTGTCTGTCTTCCGTGTCCTATAGCTAAATCTGCAGATATGTCGCCATCAGTGTCATGGCTTGTTAGGATGCACTGATTTTGATATTTGAGAAATACGTATCTGACGTATCTGACGTATCTCACCAACATTCAAAGCCACACAGCTACCGCATCGACCTACCGTATTTTTTTTTTTTTTTTACTGCTTTATTGTCCCTTTCGTTAAATTCGGGCTGCTTCCCCCGGGGGAAGCGCGTCGCCGCGGTGCAACGCCACCCAATACCTATCCTTCCTTTTTAAAAAAAAAAACAATTTTGCGATTTTGCTGGGGGAGGAAAGCCGGATAACCGGGAGAGAAACCTCCGATGAGCAGCCCGGCAGCCAGGCAAAACCGGTATCACATATTACAAGCTCGACCTGGGCTCGAACCCACGCTTCATCGCCATGACATTGGTGACGGCCGTTCAATAGCGCAGTGGCTAAATCCGACGCGCTACCTATTAGACCACCGCTCACGCTTTTGTAAACTCAGTTCCTACCAAGTACGTCTGGGGTTGTGCAGCAGTGGCCTCACTAAAGAAAAAATCATAATTAATTTAATTGGATTTAGCCAGGGAAAATCGGTATCGCATATCACAGCGCGGCCTGTGCTCGAACCCACGCTTCGCCCTGCCAGAGGTGACGACCGTTCAGTAGCGCAGCGGGTAAGTCCGACCTGTCAGACCACCGCTCACTCCTACGATTGAGCCCACCCCTGTATTTTTGGCTCCCACTTGGGGTTCGAACTCACGACCCGAGGACTGACAGTCCAACGTCCTACCAGGTCGGCTATTGCAGCCTCCGCTCGTCAATGAGGAAAACGGCACACGCTGTACCTCCAAACACCCACCTCAAGCTCTTACCTTCGAAGTTACTACACCCTTAGCAAGTTACTTTTACTAGAATTTCACTCGCTGGTTCTTCTCTATTTGTTTCATACAAACATCACAGCGCTGAAATCGCGTAGGAACAAGAGAAAGCGAGCTTCAAGCGCCACGGAACTGACGGCAAAAGAAGAAGACAAGCTCATCAACAGGCTGATAGAGAACGGGCGAAAAGCAAGCAGCGGTTCCATTCAGGTCAAATACGTTCCACGAGCTAGTGACACTGGAGGAAGCAAACGGCCACCGAACGCTTTCCTCGTTTTCGCACAGGTGCGTTTGGCGTACTGTCCATGAAGGAGCAAATGCTATCATTCTTATGCTCACAGATCGTTCTGGGCCTTTTGCGTGGTATCTCTCATCACGTCACTTAGACACCTGGACAGTGACAGCGTCTGTAATGGTGGCACTGAGCCATCAGAAGCGTACTGGATGACGCGGCGACCACACCGAGCGCTCCAGTCTCAGAATTTGAATTTCGACCGCTCGCGCAAAGTGTAAACACAGTGCTAATCATCAGGATAGAGTATTTCGAGCATACATGCGCACTCACGAGCGGAACTCTTCCAAACCATAGGTTGGCTCAGAAAAGATGCAATTCGCCCGTTTAAATTAATGAATCGGCCAATTCAAGGCCTTTACAGTGTTCTTGGTACTGTTCAGTCAGCTGACTTACGCAGTTAGTCCGTGATCAGCCGATCCCAACTGAATCTTGCCCCAACCAGATTTCAACTGGTCAAGCATGACAGAAATCAGCCAGCCGACTAGGCCTATCTATTCTATTCCCTTATCTCCCCCCCCCACCTCACCCAACACACACACACACACACACACACACACACACACACACACACACACACACACACACACACACACACACACACACACACAATCAATCAACAAGCCAGTCAGTACTTCAGTACTGTACTGAGTACTTTCTCTCTCTCTCTCCCCCCCTCTCTCTCTCTCTTTGTGTGTGTGTGTGTGTGTGTGTGTGTGTGTGTGTGTGTGTGTGTGTGTGTGTGTGTGTGTGTGTGTGTGTGTGTGTGTGTGTGTGTGTGTGTGTGTGTACTGTGTGACACTATTTGAACTTCCCCTCAAGGACAATACAGCAATTTTATTCATTGAATGATTGATTTTTTTTGTTTAACTGATTTTTTTTTTTGGTTTGACTGACTGATTGATTGATTGATTGATTGATTGACGGTCTACCCCATGCAACCAGAAGGCAACTTAATAAGCTGTCGATCTTAACTGCAGCACGCACGCAGAGAATTCTACGACCTCATCCGGCCAGTCCACTGCAGTTCCGCCAGCATCGTTCTGGGCCAAGCGTGGAGGTACATGTCCAAGTTTGAGCGCCAGGCTTTCTATGAGGAGGCAAATCGTCTGAGAACTGAATACTTTGGTGAGCGCGTTAGGTGCTTTTTTTTTCTTTTTTTTTTTAAAGATGTTCTGAAGTAATGTTCTCAACATAGTTTGATGCGAACAGGTGGATTTTTGTCCCCTACACAGGCCGATACAACAAAATATCAGAAACAAACAACAACAACTAGAAGCAACAACAGTCACTACAAACAACCAAACACCAAACAGAAAACAAAAAGAAACGAAATCATGTTTATGGGAAGCGCGCTCTCTCTCTCTCTCTTGCGGGGAGCCGGGGTGGTCGAATGGTAGAGCGTTGGACTTCTAATGCTCGGGTCATGAGTTCGGTCCCGGCTGGGGCCAAATATTTCTGCTGGCTTTTTCATCGTTGCCCCGTCTTTGATATCACCCTATGTGGTGGAAAAAGACGTTAAACCCCCACCCACCCACCCTATCTCTCTCTCTCTCTCTCTCTCGCACGCGCGCGTTTGTGTGTGTGTGTGTGTGTGTGTGTGTGTGTGTGTGTGTGTGTGTGCGCGCGCGCGCGCTCTAACTATTGCGTTCGTTCTTTCTGTTGTTGAAGCAAGGATCACGAGACGGGAGATTACTACAATAATAATTAACCCAAAGAGAACCCATCGCGTCCTTTGGAACGACTAATGATAAAAGATTTCAAAGCCCAGTATTTATGATTTGTGTGCTCGCAGATCGTTCTGGAATGTTTCATGGTGCCATATAGCCACACCATATACACACCTGCACAAACGCTGGCAATGAGCCAACAGAAGCGTACTCAAATGACGCGGCTAACACACTGAGTCAGCGTGTTGTGGCACCACGAACCGCTCAGTCGTAGAATTTCAATGTTCGACCGCTCGTCTATAATGCTGGTACTGAGCCAACAGAAGTGTACTCGGTGACGCGGTGACCACTCTGAGCGCTCCAGTAGTGTAACAGCAGTCGTAGAATGTGAATATTCAACCGCCCTCGCAAAACATAAACAACACTGTCTCGCATTAAGAACTCTATTAATCATCACGATAGAGTACTTCGAGCGTGCAGCCACACTCACAAGCAAACCTGTCCCATAACATAAACTTTTTTTTTTTTTTGCTGCCACAACTCTGCCAGTTCCAGTGGTGTTCCTCCCTGGTAATGGGTGGAATCCACGGAAGGTTCGGAAGTTGGGGCAATTTTTAGTATGCATGATGATGGAGATGAGGATGATGGTAAGATGATGCTGTGAGGTCCGTGTGGTTTGGGACTGCGGGACGGGGCCGTATTCCACGCTTCCTGTCATAAATATCCCGGCATTAGCCAGGCCCGGGAACTACGGCACCTACGGTGCCGGCCGTGTAATCATCCACATCATAAGACGTGTCGTACCAAGGGAAGCACCCCCAAAGTCGCACCCGTGAAGTGGGTGAAGCTCGGCTGTGTGGCAACAGCCTCCCCATTGGGCCCATAGCACACCCGCTCTGGGTAGGAGCCGACCTAGGTAGGAAAAATCCCGCCTGCCTCGGCTGGGACATGAACCCGGATCTCCCGGTCCATAGTCCGAAGTGCTAACCACTACACTAGGGGGCCGGTGTAACATAAACTGTCTTAGTAAACATGGAAATGCCGCGCTTAAAAGAAAATATTCTTTCAGAAACGAAGCGGCAACAGCAAGAGCAAGAAGCCCAGAAGCCGAAGACCAAACGTCCAGTCAACGCCTTCGTGCTGTTCTGTCAGGAGCAGCGATCCCAGTCAGACCCCAAAATACGGAAGCGTTCCCCTAGATGCTTCATGTCGCTGATGGGGCGAAAATGGAACAGAATGAGTTCTAACAAGAAGCAGCAGTACTTCGATAAGGCCAAGGAACTGCTTCAGCACTACATCGAGAACCAACCTGGTACGCAAAAATCTGGCAGTATGTTTGCGTTGATTGTCACTGCGCGATGCTGTGAACATAGGTGGGTGGATGGGTGTTTGGGAGTTTCAATGGCTTTTTCCACCACCAGTGGGTGATCTCAAAGACGGGGTAACGAGAAAAAGGCCAGCATCAATATCTGGCTCCAGCCGGGATTCGAACTCACGACCCGAGCATTGAAAGTCCAGAGCTATACCATTCGGCTGTCCAGGCTCCCAGCTGTGAAAATGTCAGCTGACAAGTTTTGTTCATACTTACCTCTTTACAGAGATATTCCATGACTGGATTCCCTGTCTGGTCAGTTACTAATTTAACAATGAACAGACGAGAGTTGACTGGTTTGTTGGTCGGTTGTGTGTGTGTGTGTGTGTGTGTGTGTGTGTGTGTGTGTGTGGTTAATGGATTGGTTAATTGGTTGAGGGTTTTTTTGGTTTTGCATGTGAAAATTAGGCACAATTCATCAACGGCTGTAACTGCAGCAAACACGAGTATCATCAAAGTGTAACACTGCCACTAAGCCAAATTCAAATCCATGCGGATATAAATTAATCGTGATTTTTTTTTATTCCGCCACTCGTGCACAAGCCCAGTCTTACGTGGTAGGAATTGAGTTAAGGTCCTTTTCCGTCGACCAATTTGATATCCAAAACGGGGAAACGAGGAACAAGACAACACCAAGATGTGGCGCTAAGCCGGAAATCGAACTCGTGACCCTGGAGCATTCACTGACAATTAATCCCCAGCTCCCCGAACCAAGCTCCACAGACGGACGAAATAGCGAAATACAAAGCGAGAAGCGTTTGCGAAAATGTTTTCCTTCTTTGGGATCAGCTGCAACCGAGGACACTGGGATCAGCAGGACACAGTATCCTGACCTTGCACGCACTTCGGGATTAGCTGCAACAGAGGACACTGGGACCAGCAAGACACAGGTTCCTGACCTTGCGCGATCTTCGGGATTAGCTGCAACAGAGGACACTGGGACCAGCAAGACACAGGATCCTGACGTTGCACGATCTTCCGGATTCGCTGCATCAGAAGACACTGGGACTAGCAAGACACAGGATCCTGACCCTGCACGATCTTCGGGATTCGCTGCAACAGAGGACACTGGGACCAGCAAGACACCGTATCCTGACGTTGCACGATCTTCCGGATTCGCTGCATCAGAAGACACTGGGACTAGCAAGACACAGGATCCTGACCCTGCACGATCTTCGGGATTAGCTGCAACAGAGGACACTGGGACCAGCGAGACACAGGATCCTGACCTTGCACGATCTTCGGGATTAGCTGCAACAGAGGACACTGGGACCAGCGAGCCACAGGATCTTGACCTTCTTCCTGACGCTGGAGTAGCAGCAGAAGAACCACTGTTGCCAGTACCATCACCTGAGTATAACGACGAGAGCCAGCACGAACCTGCGGAGAGCGGCGACAGAGTCAGCATGCGCGACAGCACCGTAACTGCGTGCCAGAAAAGGTCGGTTTGTTTCTCTGACGTTGATTTTGAATATCTAGTATTTGGCACTCGGTAATAGTGGTTGCTTCTTCCCGCTGGTTGGGAGAGAACTGATCACACCGGTATGAGCCTGTCCGATTCTTTTGTTTGCGTGGAGACTTAATGACCGCCTGCCTCTCTCTCTCTCTCTCTCTCGTAACTTGTTTCTACGCGTTTTCTTCTTTAGTTTCCTGTTGCGTTTAGATTTTCCGTCATCTCGTAGTTTAGCAACGACAAGTTCTAACACGGTATTTCTGCCAAATCTTTTACCGTTTGAAACTAAAGATTACTGACATTGTCATTGTCATTCACTCTCTCTCTCTCTCTCTCTCTCTAGCTGTCTGTCTGTCTGTCTCTCTCTCCTCTCACACACACACACACACACACACACACACACACACACACACACACACACACACACACACACACAGACGATGCAATGAAGAAACGGCCACTACAGAGTTATGGCTCCACACTGGGATTTGAACTCACGACCCAAACATTGAAAGTCCAACCCGCTACCAGGGACAGTACCCTGGCGGCAGAAGCAACAACAACAGCCTTTCGTGACAGCCTCCCCCCCCCCCCCCCCCCCCTTCCTGTTCTATTCTTCAGAGAACCACTCGAAGTCCCTCGAAAGAAGGCCCGGTACGAGAGGAACTGCAACAACACGTTGCAGAATACTGACACGGACACAGACGGCTGCAAATCACAGGTTTCGGTCACCTTCAACATCCCTTCCAGTTCTTCCGACCCGACATCCAGCACCACCTCAGAGGAAGCCGGGCCGATTCGAGTCGAGTCAGAGGAGAAGACGAAAACTGAATCGTTCTCGAAAGGCGGCATTTTGTCCACAGTCAAGCGGGAGACGACTGCTGTAACTGGATACAGCACTACCCCATCCGATAGTTCAACGTGTAGCGTCACCCTCAAACAGAAAAGGTGAAAACCGGGGTAGTGGTCCTTCGTTATTCGGGTTTTACTTTAACTTGCTGATGTAATGATCTAATGTAGCGACAATGAGACATGAAAGTTTAAGGTGGTTTTTTTTTTCGAGGGGTTAGATGTGCGAGTACACAAATTTTTTATTTGTGTGTGTGCGCGAGACTATGCTTAAGTTTTTCATAGGTGTGTGAGTACACAAGACTTGTGTGTGTGTGTGTGTGTGTGTGTGTGTGTGTGTGTGTGTGTGTGTGTGTGTGTGTGTGCGAGATTAGATTTACTTGTGTGCGTGTCTGAGGCTTTTGTTAGTGCAAGTTTTATTCGTTATTATTATGTCTTATTATTTTTTTTTATTGTGCCATATAATTTCCCTTCTGGGAATAATTAAGTGATTTGTATTGAATTGAATTGAAAAACGAGCCGTCATGATCAGGAAGAAAACTAGGGACTTCAGATCCTTGCCGAACAAGAATACCTAACGCATACATGCACTCTCGTATTTGTGTGCCACTCAGTTTTCCTTAAAACGTTTGTTAAGGAGAAGGACTAGGACATGCTTTATTTTCCGATGTCGAGAAATTTGCATCTTCAAAGGAGTATTTTCTTGTGTGGCGCCGCGGATCTACAAAACCGTGTTTCATTTTACATTGATATCCTGCAAATTGAAACCTGGCTTTAGACGAAACCTCTGCACGCACTCCCCGTTTTGCTTTGCTTGTGTGTATAAGGGTAAAGAGGAGGAGAAAGAGACCCCGGAGATGCCCCATTGTGAAGAAGCGGGTGACGTGGAGAGAGGTGAGCGACGAAGGCGTCCAGGACGAGTTCACGTCACAGATCCTTGTGGACGGTCTCCTGAAAAACGAACCGCTGGTTGTCCGTGAGATCACCGGTACCTCCAGCTGCTGCAGGGTCACGCCATACAGCCGCAATGTGATGTCTCGGGTGGAGCAGAAATTCGAGATCGATAAGGTCTTTGCTGACGCCGAAGTCTACTTCACGGCGTCCAGTGGGTCGTTCGACTCACCCTGTGACATCTGCTTGGAGTCCTCCTCGCTCAGCTCCGACGATGACGACGATGATGAGGACTACTTGAACTTGCTATCCTCAGTGGACCACAGGCCTCGCGTGAAGAGCTACTGTCGCCAGCACACAGATTATTTCTTCGGGGGAGCCAACAACAGTCGTGGAACCAGCGACCGTCAAAGCAACAACACAAACCAGCACAGTCGTGCTGACCACACGTCCTCTGAATCTCAAGGGAGCAACGACAGAGACCCGTACAGCCGTGCCGCAGAGGGATCGCACGAAACGTCGGAGTCAAACGTCCACGACGTAGACGCCCGCTGGTGGCGCGTACTTCGGGACCCGTCGTCGTCAGCAGAAAGCGGAAAGCGTGGCCACTTTCCCTTCACATGCCCCGTGCCGTACTTATCCAGCCTCCAGAGAAAGTTTCAGAGGCAATCACGCAGTGAGTTTTCTACACCTTTATCGCACGGGCTCGGGAAATGCCGTCGCTCTAAAGACTGGCAGAACCTAAGAGGCCTAAACCGTGGTAACAGCAGTGGCGGGCAAAGAGACAACATTACCTGCACCGCCAACGTAGGACACACAAACACAACGCGTGCTCCTGCACAGGACATATTCGAAAGAGGCAATTTTCCGCCGGAAAGTGCAATCGCCGCACAAGAAAACGCAGGCTTTAAGATGACCACT
>JACVVK020000001.1:4017500-4025000 GCA_018292915.2 Batillaria attramentaria | reverse complement strand
ACAGACTCTGTGGCTCATTTAGTATAGTTCGCCCGCTTGGGGGTGCAAATGTATCCCAGTCATGTGCAGGGGGAGCAAACGTACTCCAGGGCCCGCATGTAAAAGTCGGGGTTAGGGAGTTTAGCCCAGGGTTAGAGTCTAACTTCGAACTAAACTAGCTCTATTTTTTTTTTTTTTTTTCAAATCAGGAAGAGGGTCCATTCCAGCAAGGTGCCTATGCCGTTATAGAAGGATTTTTGTCTTTCTTTCTTCGCTTCCTTTTTAATTTAATTTTGTTTTGGGGTTTCTTTTGTCCTAGTCTGGGTTAGGCCCGTAGCCGTGGGTTAAATTAACCTCGAGTTTTACATACGGGCCCACCTCTCTACTCAGCGGAGCGATTGTATCCCGCCCTTCAGTCGATCCGGTCAGCTCTTGCGATATTTCAGCACTATTTTCATCGAAAGGCTCGTTTCCGGAAAACGAAACAGTTGCAAATTACAACAGATACTATACACACATATATATCTTCGCCATCTGATGGCTACATTCGTTTAATGTTTTCGTAAAAGTTACAGTCATAAAAAAGACATTAGCTGTCACGTGACTTCAACTCGAGAGCAACACCAGCATACATTTGCACCCCGTCCCGCGCAGCTGGGAAACATTTGCCCCCCCCCCCCCTTTCTCTTTCAAATGACTGGTAGACATGAAATTTGCACCTCCTGAGAGGCGAACTATACCAGCCGGGCCTAACCAGCTAGTTTCAGAGCAGACAGCATACACACGAAAAATGCAACGAGTAAACAGTTCAGCATTCAGCCCCGGCAAACAACCACGTGCTTTCCGATTGCGCAGCACTCAGAGCACCTCAGTTATGAGCTGAATTTATATACGGGCTGAGTTATGACTTGTAAGCGCTTTGGACTGACTGCGTGTGTTTCCTGCGATAAAGCAGCTGGAATGTGGGATGAATAACACCAGCAGGCTACTTGGTTGGTTGGTTGGTTGGCTGATTGAAGTTTAACGTTCCCTGCAACGAGTGAATGGTTTGAGCTTTACGTCCTATGGCTTGTCAGCCCCTAAGGACAAGTTTGTCCTGGCGTGTGTCATCGACTGCTTGGCTTTTCGAGTGACTTGTTGGGTGGTTATGGGCTGGTTTGCTTTGCTTTGGGTATCGTCAGAGGTTCTCTGCTAGGGGCTCAAGTGCCTGCCTGGGTTGTTTCTCAGTGCCATGGTCGTTTTCTGTCGTCCTTTCTTATGCCGTTCGGATCACTGGGGAGTCCTATTGATCTTTGGTTCAGGTCTGATCTAAGATTCTCACTGGTCTGTCACTACGGGCTTGGTGTGGCCTGATGAAGTCTGCTGTCTTCAGTGAGTGTCTGTCTCTCAGATCCCAGAGGGGCTGGAGGCTGACGGGCGAGCCTGCACAGCCGTGTGCTCGAGTCGTGAGTTCGAAACCCGGCTAGGGCTAAATATTTGTGCTGGCCTTTTTTTTTTTAATAAAAAATCTTTCCCTCGTCTTTGATATCACCATGAGATGGTCGAAAAGGACGTTAAACACCCAAACACTCAAACACCCACCCACCCCACCCGAAATGAGTACCTTAATTTGCTGCGTAGGCATATTTGCATCTGATGAACGACTTTTTCTGGAAAGTTAACATGCCAGTGATATCTGTCCTGCATTCTATCATGTAGCGTTTATCATTCTGTAGATGAAATTAACATGTAGCCCACAGGCTTGTAGCCACGCCCTCTGACTCTCCATGGCAACCCATCTGATTTCTTTCTGCCGTGCAATGGCACAACACTGTATGTCCATGACGTCATTTGATGGGAAAAGAGGTCGATTTGCGCTGTAACTGCGCATGTGTTAGAAGAAAGTGGTACTTGTCCGAAGTTAGGCACCACCGACACAACTCAGAACGGTATGTGAGCGTAGACAGATCGGAAACTGGCCTTTAAGAAAGCAACAGTACCGGCCACCGTGCTGTAGTGGTTAGCACTTTGGACCATGGACCGGGAGACCCGGGTTCGAGTCCCAGCCGAGGCAAACGGGATTTTCCTACCTAGGTCGGCTTCTACCCAGAGCGGGTGTGCTATGGGCCCAGTCTGGAGGCTGTTGCCACACAGCCGAGATTCACCCTTTTGACGGGTGCGACTTTGCGGGTGCTTCCTTTGGTATGACACGTCTTATGATGTGGATGATTACACGGCCGGCCGTTCCTGGGTCCCTGGTTAACACCGGGATATTTATGACAGGAAGCGTGGAATGCGGCCCTGTCCCGCAGTCCCAAACCACATGGACCTCTATAGCATCATCTTATCTCCATCATCATGTATAATAATAAAAAAAAATTGTCCCAGCTTCCGAGTCCTCCGTGGATTACACTCACGACCCGGAAGGAACACCACTGGAGCATGCGAAGAGTTAGGGCAGCACACACAAAAAAAAATCCCAAACCAAACCAAAACAAACCAGTGTTACTACTCGTGCCTGGTCTGGCTTGGTGACACTGCGCTACAGAAAAACCATATTTTCGATCAATACATGTGTTTACAATAAAATTAGCCGATCAAACAAATGCAGTTGTGTAGTTCATACTGACCCATAACGTGAATAGTAAAGCAAACATGTCTCCAAAGCGGACACCATTTTACAAAAGCAGTCTACATCAGTATCGAATGTCTTGATAAAACCTGTTACACCACCTGCCCACCAGACATTTTATTTTAGTCCTTATCATCTGGTTTCATTCGTTCTGTTTTTCGTACACCGCAAATGCTTTTGTACCTACATAATACTAAGATAAGCACAGGAGGTATTGTGGATGCCGGTCTACTGTGGTTGTCTATAAGTTCGTGTGAAAGACAGACAGAATACATCTAGCGTTGGTGAGAACAAAACAGCTGACGTGTGTGTTGTAGACCGAGAGCGTAAGTTTATTTTTACAGTCACTTTTTTGTGTATACTGTAGATTTGAGAAGCAGTGACAAGCATAATTCACGTAACATGAGTTTGATTTTCGTCTTATGTGCTCACCTCGGTCTCTCGTATGATTAACCCACCCCCACGCCTATCCCACACCACCCCTTCCTATTCCTAGGAGAGGAGCCGGGGTGGCCGAATTGTAAAGCGTTGGACTTCTAATGCTCGGGTCGTGAGTTCGTATCCGGGCTGGGGCCAATATTTGTGCTGGCTTTTTCATCGTTGCCCCGTCTTTGATAGCACCCGTATGTGGTGGAAAAGGACGTTAAACCCCCAAACCCCCACACCCACTCCTATTCCTAGGATCGAGGATTTTCGATCAAAGAGGGTTGCACAGACTAGTGATCACAACTGTCTGTATCTGCAACCTCTTTTCAACATATATCCACATTAGTGGTGATGGTATTGTCAGTATGACCAAAAAAAAAAAAAAAAAAAAAACAACAAAAAAATCTTCTCACATAAACGTCTGTTGAATAAACATCCCTTGATATAGCTCTCACCTCTGAAGACGCAATCTGATATGACCGGGGCGAAATATCTGCATCATCATTGTTTTATGACCACTCCTATTTCCAGCCACAGTCATTACATGTGCGATGTTTACGTCAACGAAACTGCCCCAGAAAGTAATAACTGGAGAAACACAAACACATATTGCCCACTAACCACCTGCTCTCCCTCCCACTCCTCAACCCCCAACCCTCTGGCCTCTTCCTTTACTTATCGTATTGATAGCCCCCGCGAAACGGTAAAACTGTGAGCGATTCCGGTATGCAATGCCGATTATGGGTGGGTGGGTGGATGGGTGGGTTTTGTTTGGGGGTTTAACGTCCTTTTCCACCACATACGGGTGATATCAAAGACGGGGCAACGATGAAAAAGCCAGTACACATATTTGGCCCCAGCCGGGATACGAACTCACGACCTGAGCATTGAGTTTTGTCAAAGTTACGTTATTTGAAAGAATTCACCTAGTCCGGGCGACCCCTTTCCCTTTCTTGCGAGGCTCGAGGATTTTTGGTTTTTTTTAAATTTATAGATATATTTGCTGCTCCAACTCTTTTGTCAGCTCCAGTGGTGTTCCTCCCTGGTCATGGGTGGAATCCACGGAGGGCTCGAAAGCTGGGGCATTTTTTTTTAATTATGCATGATGATGGAGATGAGGATTATGGTATCGAGGTCCGTGTGGTTTGGGACTGCGGGACAGAGCAGCATTCCAAGCTTCCTGACATAAATATCCCGGCGTTAACAGGCAACAGCAACAGCCTCCCCACTGGGCCCATAGCACACCCAATCTGGGTAGGAGCCTGCCTAGGTAGGAAAAATTCCGCTTGCCTCGGCTGGAACTCGAACCCGGGTCTCCCGGTCCATGGTCCGAAGTGCTAACTACGGGGATTTTCGATCAAAGAGGGTTGCCCAGACTCGTGATCACAATAGTCTGTCTCTGCAACCTCTTTTCAACATAATAATAATAATGAGGATTGTATAGGCGCTTTACCCAATTTCATGAATCGGCTCAAAGCGCCGCGAACTGAACCCAACACGCACGCTCGCGTGAGTCACACGCATTCTCTCACACACTTGACATAAACACATTACAGTCACGTGGTGCGAAGGGTCGGCTCAGCTATTTACATTTCGGAATTTAGAATTGCATTTCTTTTTCAAATTTGGTGGGCTGAACATGTCCAAAGCAGAGGGGGAGGAAGCCGGAGTATCCGGAGAGAACCCCTGACGATCGGCCCGAATGAACGGTGCCACATACGAGAAGGAAAAATTCTTTGCCCCGAGTGGGACTCGAACCCCTGACCTCTCGCATTGGTGACAAGTCTCTTAACCACTAGACCACCGACCGCCCCAACATGTGTCCATATTAGCGGCGACACATTAGCATGACAAAAAAACAAAACAAACAAACAAACAAACAAAAAAAACTTCTTCTCACATAAACGTCTGTTGAAAAAACATCCCTTGATATAGCTCTCACCTCTAAAGACGCAATCTAGGCGAACCATCTGCATCATCATCGTTTTATGACCACTCCTATTTCCAGCCACAGTCGTTACATGTGTCACGTTTACGTCAATGAAACAGCCCCAGAAACTAATAACTGGAGAAACACAAACATTGTCAATTTCACACTTGACTGATCTTTTGGACGGATACTGAATTACTTCAAATTAAAAAAAACATCGCCACGGCCACCTGAGTGTATTACCATAGGCAATAAAGGATGTGTCTCCGATACGAGTCAATTACCAGCGTATGAGTTTACAAAGAGCGATACTACTACTACTACTACTGTACTGCTCTCTTTCATTGATGTTTTTGTCGTCCGGTTGGTTCACTTCGCGTGCAGAAGAATGCTTGTGTGCATCGCGACCGGTAAAGCCCATAGGGACAATGGTGCAACTTCTAACTCGAAAATCACACATTTGAACTTGAGAGAAAAAACGTTAAAATGGACACTTGTAGTTTTTGTGTGGTGAACTTTTGACGCCCAGTATAGGCGGGGGAGGGGGGGGGGGGCTGGGATGGCCGAATGATAGAGCTTGGGTCGTGAGTTCGAATCCCGGCTGGGGCCAAATATTTGCACTGGCCTTTTCCTCGTTGCCCCGTTTTGATCTAACCCTTTCTTGGTGGAAAAGGACGTTTAACCCCCAAACACCCACCCACCTGCCCAGAATAGATGTTATGATTTATACCAATCCCACACCAGTACACGGAGCAGTACCCGGCGTTGCCAACTCATACGTCAGTCACGTTGCTCATGCCCTCACATTGTACAGCAGTAGCTGAGAATGCGGTGACATCATCCCGGCCAAACGAGAAACAATGACTCCACAGTCGATAGCACGGATGCCTATAGCGGACATAAATGACAGTTTAACGTCACATATTTGCAAGACAAACGGAACCAGTATAATATTGTCGTGGCGAGGACGAGGTAAATCAGCCGCACTTTCCCTTAGATACCATTCACGAGTTACGGACGTCAATTTGCCCATGGCCATTGATACATAAAAATGATCGGTCGTTGTAAGTAATAATTATTGCGTCTCATATTTAGTGAGGGGTTGTTTTCGTCGGCCCTGAAGCTGTCCCACGATTGGTATTTAAAGTAGGCGTGCATGCGCTTGCTTGGACATTCGTCGTCACCTCGTAGGGAGTGTACATCGGAAACAACGATCGCAGTAAGTTTGTCGGCCTGTCTGCCTTGCCTTGCCTTGTCTTGTCTTGTCTAGATCTGCCTGTCCTGTCTTGTCGCGTATTGTCTTTTCTGCCTTGCCCTACCCTGTCTTGTCTTGTTCGCCCTGCTCTGTCGTGTCTTGTTTTATCTTGTCTCGTCTTATCTCTTCTGCCCTGCCCTACCCTGTCTTGTCTTGTCTTGTCATCCCTGCCCTGCTCTGCCCTGTCGTGTCTTGTCTTGTCTAGATTTGCTTGTCTGCTTGTCTGCCCTACCTTGTCTTGTCTTGTCCACCATGCGCTGCCCTGTCGTGTCTTGTCTAGATTTGCCTGTCTGCTTGTCTGCCCTGCCCTGCCCTGCCCTGTCTTGTCTTGTCTTGTCTTGTCTTGTCTCGCCTTGTCTTGTCTTGTCTTGTCCGCCCTGTCCTGTCGTGTCTTATCTTGTCCTGTCTGCCATGCTTTGAACTAAGCAGTCGTGTCTAGATCAGCCTGTCTGTCTGCCTGCCTAGCTTTTATTATCTTTGTAAAATAAACTTTGAATTCATTTCATTTCATTTCATTCTGTCTGCCTGTCTGTCTGTCCGTCTGTCTGTCAGCCTGTCGGTCGGTCATTCGATTGGTCTGTCTGTCTTTCTTCGATTTTATTTCTCTTTTCCATCCCTGTTTGAGCACTACATGGCCTGGAAACTATCACAATGTGCTCGTGGTACTTTTAACAGCCTCTGTGCTATGCCGTGATTATCGCCACTTTTAAAAAAACATAATCATTACATGATAATGCAAGTGTTTTGTTATAAGAGGATATGAGTCGGCAATGGCATCATAGGTAAAGACAACTGACAAAACCACAGCGAAACTAGTTTCCACTAATATTATTCCGCGAGCCTCAAATTTCTGACAACTATCTGACAGCGCCTGATGGTTGCTGCAAATCACTCGATCCACTCATTTCGCGAGCGTAAACTGTTACTGTACATACTTTGTAAAAAAGGGAAGTGTGTGTGTGTGTGTGTGTGTGTGTGTGTGTGTGTGTGTGTGTGTGTGTGTGTGTGTGTGTGTGTGTGTGTGTGCTGGATGGATGAGGGGAGGGGGGAGTGATGGTGTGCGTGTGTCCTCGGGGATATAATGGGCGTCATTGTACCTCTGTTACTACTTCCGTGATTGTTTAATCAGCAATACAAGTTCATATTGCCTCTAGCTATCCGAATGAATCATCTTACAGAAACTTGCACGTGTCAGTTGCGTCACATAATTATATTTGCTCTTTTCATAACCGTGCAATTTTCCAGCCGCAGTGATTAGCAGACACAATCTGATAAACAGACTGGTCGATTGATACACAT
>JACVVK020000001.1:3990000-4015000 GCA_018292915.2 Batillaria attramentaria | reverse complement strand
AGTTGTAGAGACTCTTGCGAAAAGATACTGCATTTCGATGCAAAATAATTTCTAGACCATCCCAGAACATGCTGGTGCAGTAACGTCAGTAGATTACGTCACCTTGGAGAGATTTCGAGCCTTCCAGTAAGTTGAGTAATGTTCTAGATCTGACGTTCAGTACGTAAGCCCCTGCACAGCGTTCTGGATTCTTCTTCTTTCATGAATTTGTTCTCCGCGCATATTCTGTTCATAAAGTATTGGAGTTGTAGTCTGTTGTATCCCGTATCATCTCTGCGAGTGCACGATGATGGCGACATAGCATAAGTAAAATACAACACCACGTCTCCAAACAGAGGAATTCCGAAAGAAAGTGGCGAGACACCCCCAAGAAAAAACAGCATCACGTCAATCAAACATGACGCACTTACTTTACGTCAGTGCGCGTGCGTCTCTTCTTCGATGTTTGTGAGGCGTGTGGCTTGCAGAGGAAATGTGCTGTGAGTACAAATTTTCGAGTCAACTGACGATAACGGCTGCAGTGAATTTTTCTAATTTTTTTGTATATTTTTTATGGCACCCCAGGCTCATTATCTATGTATAGTAGGAGCGATTTTGAGATCTAAAGTGTGTTCACCAGCACTTTCATCAGGTACGGCTTACGCCAAAAGTATAAAAGCGACAACCTCCAAACTTCACTTAGTTGAGAGTCCGTATTCATGCTATCTATGTCCAAAAAATGGAGTGGTTTAGGTAAATATTACGCCTTTAAACGCCAGAAAGCCACTTTTTCTGAAAAGGGCGATAACTCGCAAATCATGTGTGCAATCGTACCTGGATCGGGCCTTCTATTCAACAATCTTGATTCATTTAGAAACCCCAAATTTGAAATCGATCGGTTCAGTATTTTCGGAGAAATAGGCATCTGAACTGGGTTCACATGCAATGTCAACTCAGGCTCGGTTTACATGAAAACTATAAGAGCGACCATTTTCTAGTAGTGACTCTTCAGAGTCCGTATTCAAGCTATTACTGCCAAAAAATTGAGTGATTTAAATAAATATTACGCCTGTACACGAAAGACAACCAACTTGTCTCAAAAGGGCGATAACTCCCAAATCACGTAAGCAATCATCACACGCTTAAATCGTCTAATGTAACATTTTGATATTTGGATACCCCAAATTTGAAGCCATTCGGTTGAGTATTTTCCAAGAAACGGGCCCGGACACAATTCACACACGCACACACACCACGCACACACGCACACACGCACACACATCCACAGACGGCACTCAGTGAGGAGAGAAGTGCGTTCGGAACACATACGCGTCAGCATCGATGACGCAGGTTTTCTTACGTCATTGTCAGAGTTACACTTGCAAATCGTCTCTGCGGGAGATCGGGCAGTGAACTGCGTTGTACCACAGATGCTTGCCTATGAACGTGGAAATTTTAGCCCGTCCTATTATGTTGTTTCCATTACTATGGAAACACATAAAAAAAAAAGAAAAAAAAAAAGACATCTATTATAGGTGACACTATTATCGATTCCAAGGTCTTTGCTATTATTATTAATAGTTCAGAAATTTATACATTTCGGATTTGAAAGTTATGTGCACACACCTGCCTGGGCAGTTTAAGTTGCTTCCATCTTCAAGTGGCAGCAGTTTCAGGCCGGTTTTGAGTAATACTTCACGTAATAGATTTTAAATCAAGGTAGATATTTTAGCGCGAACATACAGACATCACAACCAAAGAACCTCCCTCTATGGCACCGAATCGCCCTCACTTATGAAATGCATGGTACACAGTAAGGTCACCTCGCCATCCTCTGCTTCATAAAAAAAATTATTCCAGCAAATTTTTTTCAAATCGCTTAATAGAAAATTATTCCAGCAAAATATTTTTTAATCGCTTAATAGAAAATTATTCCAGCAAAATAAAAAAAAATTCGCTTTATAGAAAATCATTCCAGCAAAATAAAAATGATTTGAAGTGACTGGATTAAGGCAATGACAGTCACCGTTTACTTGACTCACACGTGTTTGGCAAACTTTGATTTTTGTCTTTTTACTTAGGCGAGTATAGTACACCAGTGAGAACATAGATTGATTCAGTTTCCAGGATAGTCACGTCCTTGCTTTTCCCTTTGACGACAGGGCCCTGGTGGGGTAGGGGAGGGACCCCTGATTGATGGCGATCCAGACACGGACCTACCGGTTGACGACCGTGAACACGGGATTGATCCCGATGAGGAGGAAAACGGAAGAAAGCGGAACGGCGGAGAGGTACGATCAGCCCGCAAAAAACGCTTTGTGTCCATCACACCAGATGACTACTGGCTCAACGGCATCGTTCCCTACGTCTTCTTGGACACCATCAGTAAGTTCGTTGTCTTTTTTAGGACCACGCACCCAGCGTTTCTGCAGAGCCCTTGCATACCGTTGCCAACCACACACCTAGACCCCGGGTGCTGAGTGCATGAGGACGCTGTTACTAAGCACCCACAACCCATGTGATCTCCGCTGTCACTGTGGCCGCTAAGCCCAAATTTTCCAATAAAAAATAATCATTTTTCCAAAAACGTGCTTGTAATTATCTTTCAAACCATACCAAACACGATTAAGAAACATCTGAGGAAAACCTCTTTTAAAAAAACAAAATCGAAAAAATTGCTACAATCGCCTGGTTGGCAAGGGTTGTGCACTTGAAGGTATCTCCAACTTGTTCTCTCATTTGTATTCCATGCTGTGTATTCTGTCACACAGCCGAGGATCACCGAATTTCAGCACTGGCAGCGATGAAGTTTATCTCCGACAACACTTGCATCCGCTTCGTTCCCTGGAATGATACGACACGTGCCAGTTACGGCCTGGACAACGATGGACATATCAACCTGGACACGCAACCCGGAAAAGGGTAGGATTACATTTTGTTTTTTCGTTTTTCCCCCCTTTTTTATTATTATTATTATTATTGGGAGGAGGGGTGGGGGGGGGGGGGGGGGGGGGGGGCACTGTGAGAGCGAAAATTCAAAATCTTAGGCTCAGGGGTTGCCCAAAACGCCAGCTGACTCCTCGAGATTCGTGCCGCGTAAAGCCCTCCCTGTAATATGCCGTTACTGTGCGGATGTATAAGCTGTTCGAGACTGGACACTGCCACAAGAGCTCGTGAGAATTTGTGGGCATAGAATTATAAGATGTGCCATTAAGGGGGGTGGGGGGGGGGGATGGAACACTTGTGCTTGTGGTAACATGCCCAAAATTAGGGTAGGCAGGTCGGAAACTTTTTTTTTTTTTTTTGGGGGGGGGGGGGGGGGGGGGAAGGACCATTGATTTGAAGATGAGCAACATTTTCGCCGTTTTTAACATCGGGCTCAGAGTTGTTCTTCTTATTTTACAAAAGACGACTCAAAGAAACCAAAGCAAATGGGAAGATCGGAATGTCTGGCTTTTGTTTGTTTGTTTGTTTGTTGTTGTTTTGTTTTGTTTTTAATCTCACAACAACAACAAAATTTAAGGGTCGGTGGCAAGAAATAGGGTCGGTCAGGTGACACAGGTTTTTTGGTGGTTTTTTTTTTCCTAAAGGTTCCTACAAAATTTGTGCATCAGAAGTTTTCTGCAATATCAACAAAACGCCGCAAACATAGTGTTCTTCAAAACTCTTCAACTGTACATCGTGTATCGACAGCTTTATTACAGTTACAACTCTCCAGTTCTTAAACCCCAGTAGACGCCGTTAGGGTCTGAATTCACCTATGTCAGCTTTGGGACACATTGGTGATGCAAGCCTTTTCGTGCAGCTCATAATATTAGGTTTTTTTTTTTTTTTTTTTCATCACACCTCAAAAGAATTCGACTTTGATGTTAGCTGACAGCGTAACAGATGGAAGGCCTAACTCTGTGTACTACGTGACAGATATCAAAAGTGATGGTTTCGAACGACACAGCGGGGCAAAAAAAAAATAAAAAATTAATACACTCCTAGATGTCACAAACGTCCGTTTTCACCTGCCTATAATGAGCAGGTGGATGGGTGGGTGTTTGGGAGTTTAACGTTTTTCCACCACATAAGCGTGACATCAAAGACGGGGCAGCGAGAAAAAGGCCAGCACAAAATATCTGGCCCAAGCCGGGAATCGAACTCACGATCCGAGCATTGAAAGTCCAACGCTCTACCATTCCTCCACCCCGGCTCCCCCTATAATGAGCGGAGCCGGCCGAATGGCAAAGCGTTGGAAATACAATGGTCGGGTTGAAACATCTGAAGAAGACCTGTTTCCAAAAAATCGATAAAAAGAAGCTAAAATCGTGTGGTTAGCAAGGATTGTGCACGCACACAGTGCTTGGGTCACGGGGGGAGGGGGGGGGGGACGGGGGGGGGGGGGATTCCACGGCGCACGGTCAATATCGGTATGAGTTAAATTCTTGCAGGTCTGTACACTACAGTCGAACTGGGCCAGTATGTAATAGTCGAGGTTAGGGCTTTTAGCCCCGGGTTAGAGCCAAATATTTGTGCTGGCTTTATCCTCGTTGCTCCGTCTTTGATATCACCCGTAAGTGGTGGAAAAAGACGGTTAAACATCCAAACACAAACCCACCCCTACGTATTATGGGCTTCTCATATTTCCGCTTAAGCTACCTGCGTAGGTTGAACCGCTCTGAAAGTGGCAAAAATGGATAAAATTGCCTATTGTCACTATTAATATATAATAATGTGTTGATTATGCAGGCGCTTCTCCCAACTTCTTGACTCAAAGCGTCGCGAACTGAACTTCACCAGCACGCACGCTCACATGAATCACACGCACTCTCTCACACACAAGACATCAACACACTACAATCACGTGGTGCCATGGGTCAGATCAGCTATTTTAAGTTTCGTAATACAGAATTGCATTTATGTCTAATTTAGTGGGTTGGAAATATTCAAAGCAGAGGGGGAGGAAGCCGGAGTACTCGGAGAGAACCCCCGACGATCGGCCCGAATGTGCGGCACCACGTGCCAGAAAGAAAAACTCTTTGCCCCAAGTGGGACCCCAACCTGACCTCTCACATTGGTGGCAGAATCTTAACCACTAGACTACCGACCGCCCCGAACTATTTGCGTTATTGGGCTCTCCAAAGGTGCTTTCAGAACTGTCTAGTTTTGTTCACCTTTGTAAGTTTGTATGTAAAAGGACTGTCACGCACCTGACAGGCAGGTGTTGCATCAGATTGCTCAGTGTCCTGTGGGACTTGACATGTAGTGATGTACTGATGTAACCAGATTCTGACTGACAAGTCAGTGCAGTCGATCACAGTGCACCGGTACCAGTACTCCGACAGATAAATCACACTTGTGGGAGTATTCAAGCACCGTCTAACCTCCCTCCGTCTTTCTCCATCTCCTTATTAAGTACCATACATGCGGTCGCCCTGGCCCTGACATCTGCCCCTTTACCTTAGCGCTTAGAACTGCCTTACAAGTAGATTACAGCGCTATATAAATAAATAAATTATTATTATTATTATTATTGGAGGGTTCCCTGCCAGAATGTCCTATATCTCTGCTGTCTATTTGTATCGATGGCAGAGAACTCTAGATTTGCTTGACAAAACTCAAACTGCCGTGTCACGGCAAAACACAGTAAATCCATGAGATCATTTTGTAGGACATTTTTGTGCTTTTCATCTCCAAATCACCCCCTTTTCCTATCAAATGACGTCATGCACTTACCATGTGGGCTCCATGTAAAGCCTGCTCTTAATGCGCAAAACACGCACGCGCCACATCACAGTCGTTGCGCCCGGTGTGTCTACTAACTACAAAACTGAACAAAGGCAGTGACGTAAGATCACGATAGGATACAACCCGACGCCTATAGCGTCTGTAATGGCGAGCAGAGCTCGGAGGCAAGCAGTCCGGCCTCTGTAGTCCTTATCCATGACGTCCCAAAGACATTCGTGATTCGTGTCCTTCGAAAAGGTCTGTAAACACTGAAGTCTGTTCAGGCGACAATGCAATTGAGGATACACTGTCCGCCATGTTTGCGCGCCGAGTGACGTAAAACAACCAACCAGAATCTGTTGCGAAAGCCACAGTCACAGCTGAGGCTATTCAGTTGAAATCCCAGTGGCTGTGATGACGCCACAGCGACGGAAACCCCCGAAATCACAACTGTGTTACAAGTGTGCACAACACTGTGGTGCTCCGCAGTGCCCAGTTAAGAGCCGGGATTAATTACATGTACTAATCAATGGACGTTACATTTTGGCTTGTATCCTAGAAGCGCTGACCCACGCAAGACTATAATTTTGCACCTGTCTTATTGGCACAATCGTGTATTGTGCGTTTGCCATTGTTAGCAACGCAGGCCGATCTGTAAACACGTGGACCAGTTATATCGCGTCCCTTTGATGCTGTGAGTGCATGAAATAGGATGTGAGCTACGCGGAACAGATAAACGTTAACAACCTGTTTATCTCTCTGGTCGTAAAATGTGTGTTACTGCGTCTCGTGTTTCCGATTTTATCATAAAGAGGGTGCATGAGTGTAGGGGAACTTAGCGTCCTTTTCCACTACGTATTTATCATAAAAATCAAACATAAGAACATTTCCAAAAGTACCCACCCACCCCCAAAAATTATTCGCTCTCTCTCTCACACACACACACACACACACACACACACACACACACACACACACACACACACAACACACACACACACACACACACACACACCACACACACACACACCACACACACACACACACACACACACACACACACACACACACACAATTGTGTGTGTGGTGTGTGTGTGTGTGTGTGTGTGTGTGTGTGTGTGTGTGTGTGAGAGAGAGAGAGAGAGAGAGAGAGAGATGATGATGATGATGATGATGATGATGATGATGAAACGCTTTTTATTCAGGATAGAGCATTTAGGCATTGCTGCCTATCTTACATTAAAGGGTACTCAGGAAAAAAAGACATCAAAACAAACAAACAAACGATAAAAAGTAAAAAAAGTATAAACTATCTAAGGGAATACAGGAGAGAAAAATACACACGATAAACAAATCAAAACATACGTGGCATGTGCTGATGATACTGGCTGTATGCCAAATAAGAACTTTAAAGTCGTCTCTAATATTTCAAAACATGTACATAACACATTTCTATGTATATGGTCAGATAAGCGTGTCGTGTACAATTTGTTTGAAGTTTATGAATTTGGAGAGAGAGAGAGAGAGAGAGAGAGAGAGAGAGAGAGAGAGAGAGAGAGAGAGAGAGAGAGAGAGAGAGAGAAGGAGTTAAAGAATATCAAAAAAGTGGAATCAAATTACTTTTTCTGAGAGTTGGGGGAAGGGGCTGCAGGTTTTGCCTCATGCGCAAAATGAAAACCATCGAAGGGTCAGTCGTATTACTGACTGTTACACTATATCAAATTTTCAGGTGTACAGCAGCAACAGGGAATTCTAAAGATCCGAGTGGCCAGCTTGTCAAGTGCTGCGACAGGGTAAGAGTATTGCGAGGTGTATGTAAAACCTTAGCGGGTGTGAATGTGTGTGTGTGTGTGTGTGTGTGTGTGTGTGTGTGTGTGTGTGTGTGTGTGTGTGTGTGTGTGTGTGTGTGTGTGTGTGTGTGTGACTGTGTGTGTGTGTGTGTGTGTGTGTGTGTGAGAGAGAGAGAGAGAGAGAGAGAGAGCTATAACAAGGTAATGAAAACAAGATTTTGTATTAAATGTAATACAGGTCACGTGCACGCATGAACTTGGTCACGTGCTCGGATGGGGGCATGAACAGCAGAGTATTGAGAGAGACGGCTGGGTGAGAATCAACTGGCAGAATATAACTAGCGGTACGTGTATTACAGATATAAAGTCAGAGATGATGCTCAATACTACATGTTACGGGGGGTGGAGCAGGGGTAGGGAACGTGATAAAGAGCGTTTGAAACACGGAAATGTGTGAAATTATAGTTGATAAAGGGCTTTTAGTGATCGGGAAAACCTTTTAACTACTGTACCCCTGACTGATACTATTTTTTTTTAACCAAGAAACTGGTGTACTGGCAGCATTTTGAAATGTCCTGTATTTCCACGCACTCACTCACACACACACACACACACACACACACACACACACACACACACACACACACACACACACACACACACACACACACACACACACACACACACACACAAACCAACAGACCAAACACCTGAATCAAACATCAACAACAAAAGCAGCGACAACAACACAACACATGGAAACAAACGAACATACAACAACAACAACAACAACAGCAACAGCAACAACAACAACAATAAACCAGACAAAAGGCTGATATCTTGAAACAATACGGGAACATCCGAGAGCGACCTTACATGTGGTATTTCGCTGCAGATATGCGACCATGGTATAGGAAACGGAGCGGCGAGGACAGACTGTTCTATGGATATGACATATCATCAACAATGCACTACTTGGCTAAAGTACGTTGGGATCTTTTGTTTAAATAAAAAAAGCTTAACGTTTCACTGAGTCCTTGTAGACTTCCTCGCCAAACCAGTCTTAAATTAAGTACAGGCGATATGTGGTCGTCAGAGTCAGCATGTGATAATTGTCCGATTGCATACTGCATCATACGTGGTGGAAAAGGACGTTTAAACTCCCAAACACCCACCCACCCCACCCCACCCACCCGTATAATGCATTGTTTGAAGTGTGCAGTCGTGTCACCGACTTCCATCGCTCACCTGTGTATTTCTGGGCAGTTATATTCCTGTATCTATATTAATGAATAGTGTCTGTCTGTCTTTCTGTCTGTCTGAAACCTAAAACCTAATTTAGACTTCTCACATCGCGATCAGAAATGGTGGCTGTACCCCAGGGGAACCCCGGAAAGAATCTGCAAAAAAATCGCCTCGGAAAATCGTCAAATTTGTGTTATTATCCACCTTTTCATTTATTTTCAAAGCACTAACTGTAATCACACGAGTTACAGCATTAGTTACTGGTCCACGGGAAGTAACTCCATTGTTCAGTTCGGCGACTTGGCATCTGAAATTCTTACTGCCTCCCATCACACGAATTCTGGGCTAAGCCGGTGACATCCGCCAGCTTAACAGCATTTTCTGTACGAATTAACAAACGTGCACGGAGATGTAAACGGACGGAACTCTGTGTAATTATTTTTCAGTACGGTCCCAACCTGCCGACAGCCATTACAGTACTGTTTCCAGAGCTACCGATAGAGAGGGCCTACTTCTACTACTTCCGAGAGATCGCTCTTACTTATCAGTGTCATGGTATGTACAAACTACAGTAGTTCCTCTAGTGAGATTTAGTAGGATTTCGTAGGAGGACTTCGCTGAGCAGCGTAACCCATTTGCATGTAAATTAGGCACGTTGCGGGTGCCATTAGCCAATAGCAGCTCGCGGCCTCTGCCGTCTGATCCTAATTTACATGTAAATGGGTTACGCTGCTCAGCGAAGTCCTACGTACGAAGTCCTACTAAGAGGGGTAGGAAGCCAGAGTACCCGGAGAGAACCCCCGACGATCGGCCCGAATGAACGGTGCGGGGGCCGGTGGCTCGAGGATTTTCGATCAAAGAGGGTTGCCCAGACTAGTAATCACAATAGTCTGTCTCTGCAACCTCTTTTCAACGTAATGATAATAATGAGTATTGTATATAGGCGCTTTACCCAATTTCATGAATCGGTTCAAAGCGCCGCGAACTGAACCCAACACGCACGCTCGCGTGAGTCACACGCATTCTCGGAGTACCCGGAGAGAACCCCCGATCATCGGCCCGAATGAACAGTGCCACATACGAGAAGGAAAAATTCTTTGCCCCGAATGGGACTCGAACCCCTGACCTCTCGCACTGGTGACAAGTCCTTTAACCACTAGACCACCGACCGCCCCATTAGATACCCCGTAATGTCATTTCTTAGGTTACTGGTAGTACCTACGGTATCATTATCAACTTTGAATGGGCCTAAAGCCTATCAATAAACAATTCTGATTCTGATTCTGATTCTTTCTGAGAATAAGGTTTTGTTGATGTGTTTCTACCTGCCCGAGTTCGCACATGATTATAATCATACTGATTATGTGAGCGCAGAGAGGAACTGCAGCCATTTTAGCATGACGTGTCACAATGAGGGCTTCGTTACCATGGTGAACGGGCAGTGCCAGTGCTACTGTCCGGACGGCCTGGACCCAGCCACTGGATGCCAGACAATCCTGAAACAAAGTACGTAACACATGTAACAGCCAGTATAACAAAGATTAAAGGGGACAATGCTGATGTTTTTATGCTTACAGATCGTTCTGCTTTTTTGTGCTTTTCTTTTCTTCTTTTTGGTTAGGCATATGGTGGCACAACATCAATACATGACTAGCGAGTTATACGAATATAGGCAAATGTATCTACTCTAAGACATGGATGTATGTTTATATACGGACATCTGTAGGGGGACACACACACATGTATACCTATCTATATGCATACACACGGCGCACACACATACATACACTTCTATATATGGTTCGGCTGTTTTTGTAGTATCTGTCATCACGCCACTTAGACACTCAAACAACACAACAACAACAACAACAACAACAACAAAACAATAATAATAATAACAACTAAAGTGTTCCTTTTGAATAACGTCTCCATGACACGTTCTTTTCGCGAATACAAATTCATAATTATTTACGTTGCTTAAATAGTTTTCATGTCTGTACTGACGACGGAAAATCTTACCATTTTGTTGTTGTTTTCAGTATCGGCTCCTGCCGAGTTCCCCGGAGGACAATACGCAATGCTGGCGCCAAAAGAGGGTTGCCCTGCAGACGGACAGTTCCAGACAGGGTCTTTGGTTCACTTCCACTACAAAGCCAACAGTTACAACCCCTTCCTTCTTCAGGGCTCCATGAGCGGTAACAGGGCAGAGCAACATTTCTGTGTCCGTGACTCCCCTGCGAACGAGATAATTTGGCCCGTCGGAGATTACTGTATACTTCGGTCTGGAGGGTTGTGCCCTGAAGGTAAGACTGTTATTGTGTTGTTGTTGTGCTGTTGTTGTTGACTCCCTCACAGTGCACCAAATAGCACGCACTCTTCGTTCTTCCTCTGAAAAAAAAAACAAAACAAAAACGACTGTTAAAAGGCGAGCGCGCGTTTAGTTTCGTTGCCCCGTCACTCTGGAACGGACTACCTGCCGGTCCGAGAGACCTGTCGGACATAGATCGATTCAAGTCTGACTTGAAAACCTATCTATTACGGCTGGGTTTCCACTTGATCCGCTTACGTCCCTCCTACTCAGCTGCTCTCTCTCTCTCTCTCTCTCTCTCTCTGTGTGTGTGTGTGTGTGTGTGAATGCGGGAGTACGCGCGGGGGAGGGCGTCGGGGTACCCGGAGAGAACCCAAACGATTGGCAGTGAACAGTTCACATAATTCAGCTGAAATGGGACTCGAATCCCAGCTATCCGCTTTAGTGGCAGGAGACGTTACCTCCACAACACAGACCGCTCATTTTATAATCATAGTCATGAACCGTAAATAGGGAAACGTGTGATATTGCATTTCATTCATTCATTCATTCATTCATTCATTCCTCTTTACTCCTTGGGGAGCACAGGCCTCGGCAGTTCTTCTCCACTTCCTGCGATCTCTGGCTGCTGATTTTGCAGCCTCCCAGGTTTGGACGGCGGCTTATCTTGAAGCCGGTGTGAGAGTAGTGCGAGATCATCTGCAGAGTCCAGGTCCTCCAGCTTCATTGTTAGCGTCCACTGGATGCCTCTTCCGGAACTGGCATAGGCTGTTGAGGTTGAGAATGCAATGCATTGAATTTGTCTTTTCTTCAGGTTTTGGTAGTGGTTACGTCCAGTACGACAACTTGCCGCCAACCTCCACTGAGTACACTCAAACATCCGGGGTTTTACCAGACGGGAGTTTTACCGATGACGTCAGATTTGAGTTTTGTTGCCGGAACGACGGGTACCCAGACGCTCCACTGGACCTTCCGAACACTGAACCCCTGGTTCTGTTCAGACACACGAAGGACTGTCATCCAATTGCGGGTAAGTAGACCTACGTTGTGCACAGGCTACTACGACAACACAAACAAGAAACGCTCTGGGGGAACGGGCTTTCAAGGGTGCAGCTCCTTCCCTCTGGAACGAGTTACCAGCTCACCTCAAGTCAGAGTTCCGCAACGATCAAGACTTTCAATCGGAACCTCAACTGCTCAAGTCGCACCTCTTCTCTGAGTTATAATTTTTTTTGTGTACCCTTTGTTTTATTTTCTTTCTTTGCCCCACCCCGAAGGCGCCGTGAGTATGCAGCAGGCATGGAATTTTTGTTGTTGCGTCATAGAAATGGCCAATCATCATCATCATCATCATCATCATCATCATCATACGTGCACATTCGCATACCTCGGCATACCGGGGTGGTCGAATGGTAGAGCGTTGGACTTCTAATGCTCGGGTCGTGAGTTCGTATCCCGGCTGGGGCCAAATATTTGTGCTGGCTTTTTCATCGTTGCCCCGTCTTTGATATCACCCGTATGTGGTGGAAAAGGACGTTAAACCCCCAAACACCCACCCACTTACCCCGCACACCTCGGCATGCCATATACCTGACTGTCTTCTTAATGTAAGTCGCTAACATGAAGCTTCTAAGATAATCACTATTAGTACCACATTTCTACTACAGATGTAGGCAGAAAAAACATGCTCTTTTTGTGTTAAGAGTGTTTTTTTTTTTTTGTTTTTTTTTAAAGGACATTCAGTCTTGTTTATAGATATTGTTTCTGAATTGCAAACCACAACAACTGTAAACTATATAACGCTCGCACGCAGGAATGAGTGCGACCGACTCCTATGTGTGGGTGAAACATTCTGAAGCGGAGACTGGCACTGACGCCTCGCCTGACAACAGACCGAAATACTTCCACTACGGTTCTGGCTCTGTCTACGTCGGGTACTGCTACTACCATCCTGTCAATCAAAGTGAGTGGGTATTATTTGTCATGTGGAATTTGTATGATACGCCGTCCTGGTCAAACCAGCAGGATCACATTGATTCACGACATACGTAGAAATGAAAACAAACAAACAAACTTATCTCTTAAAGGCTCACGTAAAAACTGCGCTTTTACTTGAAATCTTTATATCACTAGGAACCACTTCAAGCCACTATTACGCGATCTCGGGCCTACCGGGAAGGCTCATGCCTTGCGTAATAGTGGCTTGAAGTGGCTGGTACTGGTGTGCAGTGGCTGTTTCTTTTTAACTAGTCTCATGGTATAGTGGGCAGGGGTTGGTCATGCTTGGGATCTTAAGAGTCAAAACCAAACAATATTGCGATTGAATGTAAAACCGTCTAGCAGATACACGTAGAACAAAAATTATTTACCGAACTTACAACGGATAGAAAAGGAAACGGTCATGACTGCAAAGTGGTCACAAGTTAAGCAAATAAAAGCGACATAAAAGGGACAGAAGTTAAGTGGTTTCTGTCCCTTTTAGGTCGCTTTTACAACGGATAAATAGTTTGAATCGACATATTAAATGATTATTTTCAACTGACTGATGCCTAAATGACTGGATGGCATGACTAACGTGTTGTTCATTCGATTTTTGTTGTTGTTGTTGTCTCTCTAACTTATTTCATCTATTTTAGACTGTGGTGAGGTCATAGATTTGGACGCCAATCAGAGATCAGTAACACTGACGTCACCGGGGTATCCCGCTAGTTATGCCAACGACCTTGACTGCCATTGGCTAATACGGGTAAAGTTTTTAGAAAATAATTAAGGTAGTTCCTTTTTTTTAACAATTTCATCTTGTTCAGATAGAAACAAAGATTTATTATCGTTTGTTGTCCATTTTGGGGGCGATGGATATCAATGACTGAGCCGGGCGGAGGGTGGTGGGAGACGGTGTGTGTGTGTGTGTGTGTGTGTGTGTGTGTGTGTGTGTGTGTGTGTGTGTGTGTGTGTGTGTGTGTGTGTGTGTGTTGGCGAGCGGAGGTTGGGTGGAGTGGGGTTTTGGGGGACTGACTTCGTTTCGAGGATTAAGGTTTTTGTGGTCAAGCATGATTCTGTGGCCTTAAGTTAAAGTGGACAATACGTACTGTTTTCAGGGTCCAGAAAATTCCACTTTCGTGTTCAACATTGACGACTTAGATATCGAGCAGAAGTCGAATGGGGACTGTATCGACGAACTGCAAGTGAATCACGCCAAGATTGGCCACAAACCCTTGAGGTACGCAACGTATGCATGCCATTTGCTTTCAGATCACAAATTTCTGCGGAGAAACCAAATACACGATACATTAACACAACGAACACAGAACGTAAGTTGACACAACATCAGTTTCGTTACAGTAATTTCTTCTCAAACCCAAACACGCGCTAAATAAACACAAAGAACACAAAACATAAATTCACACATTTCATAACGGAAATTCCTCTGAGACAATATACCTGAGGCAAACAGTCCCCACGGCTCCAATGCATGAATATTGACCAGACTAGTCTCTCAGAGACTAGACTCTAGTTTCAGACCAAATACCGATGGTCCCCTACCAGAACGCACTATCTCTCTTCTTTCTGTCTATATCCATAGAACCTTCTGAGAGGGAACCCTTATAACCATTTAGTCCCTGAAATAGTTTTTAAACTCGCTTCAGTCTTCGTTTATGCATCTCTTACTGATCTTTACGTCTCAGCTTAGTCAAGGTGATCTCGGATCAACCCTGTACCATCGGCTTCACTGACGTTATCCTCTGTACTGACGCGCAACAGGCTAACCGAGACCTGAGCCGAGACAACTAATCACTAAGAAGGAAAAAACAAACACGCTCGGTGACAAGGAAAGTGGACAATTCAGAACAACTTTGTGATCAACGTGTCATTTCACCGAGCGTGTGTGTGTGTGTGTGTGTGTGTGTGTGTGTGTGTGTGTGTGTGTGTGTGTGTGTGTGTGTGTGTGTGTGTGTTTCTTTCTTAGATATAAGTTGTCTCGGCTCAGGTCTCGATTAGCCTGTTGTGCGTCAGTACAGAGGCTAACGTCAGTGAAGCCGATGGTACATGGGTTGGTCTCGGATTTACACCAAATCTCTCTCGGTGCATCAGGCCACAGAATTCTACTACCGTTCAGCCTCGCTGTTACCATGAATGCTGACAGTCAATTTACACGTACATGTATACAGTTACTGCGGCACGGAGAGGCGGGCCTCCATCCGAAGCATCACGAACCTGATGAGTGTCCGTCTGATGACGTCATACTCCGGACAGAAGCGAGGCTTCAGCGCCACAGTCACGGTCCACCTTGGTAAGATTCAGTCAAAGTGTGCGCCCACTTGGGGGCAGAATTAATGCTGTGTTCCACTTTGTTGTTTCCCGAACAAAGGGGAGGGGGCAGTAGGGGCGAGGTGGTGGTGATGGGGTTGTGGTTGAATTTGGCAGACTCAGTAGGAAACATGCCTGTTCAAGTTTGCTGAACGGCGTTCACTCAGTGAAATGTGCCGGCGTCACTTCTGTCTAGCGTTGGATGTGTTCGAGGGTTTGGAAGATAACAAGGGCGGGCGGGTGTATGCACACGATGAAACGTTTTTCACGCGATGTTGTATGCCTGTCGGCGTACGTAACTGAGACTTTCAACTCTCAACACAGCTGAGGACCACTGTTATGACCAGAGCGACAAGGGAGCAAGCTACAGAGGCACAGTGAACTTTACCCGGGACAACGAGCCTTGTCTCCCCTGGACTGAGGTCTCTCACTGTTACCACCATGCATTCAAGGAAAAGTGGGTTGTACCATTTTTCTACTCGTAATTTTATTTAGCGGCGTCTTAACGTGTCTTCAGCTCAGTAGTGTGTGTGTGTGTGTGTGTGTGTGTGTGTGTGTGTGTGTGTGTGTGTGTGTGTGTATGTGTGTGTGTGTGTGTGTGCGTGCGTGCGTGCGTGCGTGCGTGCGTGCGTGTGTTGCCACTGTTTTCCTGGTTTGCTTCTTTGCCCTTTTCCTGGCATCGTATTGTGTGCAGATAATTTTTCTTAGCTTCTTTTTATGTGCCTAGAGCTCACACAAGATACGTTCTATAAAGTATCTATTATTATTATTATGTTTATATTATTTATTTTTTTAATCATCAGCGACCTGTCTGACGGCCTGGATGCTAACTACTGCCGTAACCCTGGTGATGGTCTGAGACCCTGGTGCTATGTTCAGGCTGAGAACTGTGTCAGGAACTACTGCGATGTCTGTCAGCTGGGTGAGAACTGGAATCTTGGCTACATTCTTTCTGAGACGTTAGTTAGTTAGTTAGTTAGTTAGTTAGGGCTTAACGCCGCGCAAGCACCAAAGACTATTTGGCGGCTAAACCAAGTCTCGTTCTGCCAGGTTCTTTAAAACAGAAGAGTCCGGCTTAAAACATGATGTAAATATATATTAAGAATTTGTGTAGCTTAAAGGAGAACCATTGAAAGACTGATTTCTTACCAGAGTCTAAGGCTTAGAGAGTAAATCAATATCACAGATTGTATGAAGCCAGTAAACTAAATTTAACACTGAATGTACCCTCTTGCCTGTGCGACGTATAGTAACGTGCCACAGTAGCGGTGGTAAACGTTAACATTTATCTGTAAATGCTTAAATTACTGGCTAGCGGAAAGAGAACTTGGCAAACAAAAATCTGTTTGTTGAATTAGGACATACTTGAAGTATGTAAGTACACTGACTGTAATTTTCGTAATACAAAAATTTTAACAAAGCTTCTTTTAATATACAAGTACAAACTGTAACCACATGTACTTATGTGTTTGCCGACAGAACGACCGTACGACGCTTTCGACGACTGTGCCGCACTACAAGCGGAGGGTCTTTGTAGTGATGAGTACCTTGCCCGCAAAGGCTGCACCAAGACGTGCCAACAGGATCTCCCAGCGCCCAATCTTATCAAGTGTACGTGCATATTGTTTCCTGTTTGCTGTTATTGCCAGTTGTTTTTGTTTGCTTTAAATACTCACCACGACATCATATTTGGCATCTTTCAGGATTTCGCCTCCCCCAAAAAACTCCAACAACAACAAAGCAAACAAACCCCCAAAAAACCCAAAACAAAACAAAACAAACCAAAAATAACAAACACAAAAAAAAACCAAAAGCAAAACACAAAACATTAAAACAGCCAAATTACCCCCAACAACAACAACAACAAAACAAAAAACCCCAAACAAACAAAAAACAAAAAAATACCCCAAAACAACAACAAAAAACGCAGGACAATAAGAAACAAACAAGCAGCCACAATAACAACAAACAAACAAAAACATGAACAAAATTACAAACAAACTAATAAAAACACACGACAACAAAAACATTCACGTGAATTTTTCCCACTTGATTTACTTATAATGCTAACACTTCTAACAGCACAATTAGAAGAATTGAATTCATTACAAAATCGTTTTAATCCTTCATTATATAAATTTCAAGCGACGTAACTTGACATTCGATGTTCTTTTTTTTTTCTGTTTGGCATATTACAAGTATACATACAGACATTACACAAACACATATAGACAAACACATACATGCATAATTTACCTATACTGAATACTTGCACATAAACATACATGGCTTACAAATAGATTTTACACAAGTATCGCCGGCAGTACGTGAACAATGCAGCGGCACAGCGTCAGTAGAGTGTTCGGGTCAGCAAACTTCACCAAGGGGAGACAACACCGGATATAAAAAAGGAAAACAAAAACCATTGTTAAGCCCCTTACCGATGTCGTTCTTTGTTGGTACATCAGGGTTTGCTTGTAATTGTTCATTGTCTGTTTGTTTTCTCCCTTTTTTTTTCTTCCGCTTACGGTGCCTTTCTCCAAATTACTGTGAAGCCTCAAGTCAAAACCGCTGTTTCTCTTGTCTGAAATTCAGTCGCTGAGATCTCATGCCCTCATCCACCAACACCGTTTGATGCTATCAACGTTTCACCGGTGAAAACATCGTACTCAGTTGGAGACACCATCACGTACCAGTGCAACAGCAGCTCTGAACACGTGACCAGCACGTGCCTCACTGACGGGACATGGTCGCCTGTTGGCTATGTATGTGGAGGTATGCAAATAAGCCTTGAGAAATGATGTGAGGAGCAACGTAATTTTTGTGTTCTTGAAACCTGTTGTACTATACATTGAAGTTCAGTATTTTTGATATTGTAATATGATAACTGTTGTGTTCTTGGTGGCTGTAACGCGCATAGCGTGGAGACATAAATAAATGACGACCTAACTTATACAAATTGTCAACACACACACACACACACACACACACACACACACACACACACACACACACACACACACACACACACACACGTACTTTGACTTCTAAACTTTGACAAAATATCATGGTACCGCATTGCCACTATACAAAACAAAAACAAACAAACCCTCATCTACTATTTCTGTATTTGTAGTCTCTATTTTCCCCATTTTCTCCATCCGGTCAGGTTGTCCGTCCGGTTGGTACGTGTACAACAAGGTATGTCACCGAAGGTTTGTGGACGAAGTGAAAACCTTCTCGGAGGCCAAAGCTGTTTGTGCTTCTCACGGTGCAACTCTGGCTACAGCCAAATCCATGGAAGACGTCGAGTTTCTGTTTGATCTTGGGTATGTAACTTGCGTTTACTCTGTTTGTTTCACAGTTTGATACAGATTGAATGGGTATATTTTATTCTGTTTGGATCGGGTTGGATTGGAATTCTTCTTTGTCTCACTACCGTAGTAGGGGAAATGCGGGCTGCTTCCCCCGGGGGAAGCGCGGCGCCATGAACCGGCGCCACCCTTTTTTTTTTTTTTCCCTGCATGCGTGTGTTTGTGTTTCCAACCCACCGGCCATTTTGGCCTAATCTTTTGCGAATGATGGAATTGGGAGCTTTATCGATCTTTATCGTTTCACTGTTTGATACAGATGGAATGGGTAATTTGCCCGTATAGTCCGTATCCCTTATTTCGAAATGTCGAGTTTCTGTTTGATCTTGGGTAGTTAACGCGCGTTTACTCTGTTTGTTCCACTGTTTGGTGCAGGTGGAATGGATAATTTGCCCATGTAGTTTGTGTCAGGAATTTAAAAAATACTCTACGCCATACGTTAGCTTTACGATTGTGTTTAACAGTTGTCAATGGGCACCGGCCCCCGTAGTGTAGTGGTTAGCACTTCGGACCATGGACCGGGAGACCCGGGTTCAAGTCCCATCCGAGGCACGCGGGATTTTTTTTCTGCCTAGGTCGGCTCCTACCCAGAGCGGGCGTGCAATGGGCCCAATGGGGAGGCTGTTGCCACACAGCCGAGATTCACCCACTTCACGGGTGCGACTTTGGGGGTGCTTCCCTTGGTATGACACGTCTTATGGTGAGGATGATTACACGGGCCTGGTTAATGCCGGGATATTTATGACAGGAAACGTGGAATGCGGCGCTGTCCCGCAGTCCCAAACCACACAGACTCCATAGCATCATCTTACCATTATCCTCATCTCCATCATCGTGCATAATAAAAAAAAATGTCCCAGCTTCCGAGCCCTGAGTGGATTCCACCCATGACCTGGGAAGAACACCACTGGCTCTGGCAAAGAGCTGGGGCAGTTAAAAAGAAATAAATGTTAATAATTGGCATTGCCATGTCTCACCGCATTTGATTTGAAACTTGACTGCTTGTCACATGAATAACCGTACTGAAGTTGTTGAACATGTGGTTCACGGACCATCACTCATAATGTCTCACATCTGTTGTTGTCAGAGACAAAGACGGAGACTATATTTGGCTGGGATTGTCCAAGAATAGTGGAGGACAGTGGATGTGGGAAGACGGCACAGCCTTGTCGTGGTCCAACTGGAAATCTGGTACGATTTTTGTATCTTTGTCACCAGAACAGAACAAAACTAGAGGCACAGTATAAAGATCGATGCTGATGCTGCAATGATGAAGCCTCCCTTTCTTGATCTTGTAAGAACTTCTCATTTAAACCCTGTAGATTTTTAGTATATATTTACATCCTGTTTTATTGTATGCCCTTTTTATTTTTAATGACCTGGCAGAAAGGGACCTCGCTTAGCCGCGAAATAGTCTTTGTAGCTTGCGCGGCGTAAAGCCCTAAATAACTAACTCCCTTTCTTGATATGCAGTGGAATTCTGTGGGGGGAAAAGGGGGGAATGGGGACAGATATTAATGCTAATTACGAACTTTCACACAACTAGCCAGTGCACACTTTCATTGAGTTAATAATTAGTCCAAAATGATTTTACAGCGGCCGTTCCAAATGTTTGAAATGACGCATTTTCTGTGCGTCTTTGAATGATCACGTAAATGGAGTGTGTTTTTGTGAACTCGTAATTAAACCACTGAGTGGGTCATGGAAAGCCATAACTCACACTTTCGCTTTCTGTTACGTTAATATTTTCGGATGTAAAGGCTCGGTAGCAAAAACTGAAACATCGAGTGGTTTCTTTCGTGGTAAACCACGAGATCTAATCATGTCAGGTCTATATTCATAATTATATTCTTGTCGTAAAGCAGAACATTGATATTTCCAGGCAACCCCAGCAGTGGAGGCTGCGCCCTAATGGACTCCAACAAGGAATGGAAAAGTGTGTCGTGTAGTTATGACTACATCTACGTGTGCAGCATGCAGCCGAGCGGTAAATAAAGTTACCATTGGTTCTGAATCTAAATTTAATATATAAATAAACAGTGTGTGTGTGTGTGTGTGTGTGTGTGTGTGTGTGTGTGTGTGTGTGTGTGTGTGTGTGTGTGGCCATAAAACCTAATTTAGAGTTCTCTCATCGCGATCAAAAGTGGTGTCTGTACACATGGGGACTCCGAAAACAATATGGCGGAAAAAATCCCGTCAAATTTATGGTCTCATCCACGATAGATCAATCTGTCGAGAAGGCCCATATGGTCCATTTTTTAAAACCGACTTTTGTCTGTGCTTGTTTTTGTGCCCATTACTAAAGACCACTAAAATAAGATGTTATGCCGCTAAGATACGACGAACAGTCACGCTGACTTTCTGCGGACTTCTTGTGCACCAAGTCCGTAATACCATGAGCTTGCGCACGTGCAGGTCGCCAGGCATGCGTGGACCGGCGGGAGGACTGTGGGGACATATTAAGGGAGACTCCCACTTTGTGTCAGGACCAGCCAGACTTCGCCTGGCTCATGTGTGCCAACACGTGCGGAGCTTGTACGCCTACGGATCCTGTTGCCAGTGTTGGTAGGTTGCCTTGTTGTTTGGCTGGTCGTTACTCTGAGGGAACTCTGTTCGAACGCGGCAGTTTCACATCTCAACGGCGTCAGGAACAAAGAGGGTTTTTTTTTTTTTTTTTTTTGCTGCCACAACTCTTTGCCGGCTCCAGTGGTGTTCTTCCCTGGTAATGGGTGGAATCCACGGAGGGCTCGGAAGCTGGGGCAATTTTTATTATGCATGATGATGGAGATGAGGATGATGGTAAGATGATGCTATGGAGGTCTTTAGATGAGAGCAATCGTCGTTGAAACTTTTGAAGCGGCATAGCAACGGCAAAAGGGCGTCCATTTTGAACCCCCCCCCACACCCCCCGCCCGCCCCTCCCCCCCGTGTACGGAATCCTCCAAATACATTTTCTGTGTAGCCCCGAGCCCATCGTGTCCCAGCGACTGGACTGAGTACAAGAACGCCTGCTACAAGTTCCACGACTCATGGAAAACTTACGCGGACGCTGGAGCCGCATGTTCTGCCTATGGTGAGGGCGTCACCCTCACTACAGCCAAGGACGAGGGGGAGTTCAACTTTACAAAATCAATTATCGTGTAAGGGATCTTTGATATATATTATTATATATATATAACACTTACAGTAACGGCTCAGCTACTTAAAGTCTCAATACGTATGACACACATATACAACAGCGTGTGCAAAACTCACTTTAATGGCCGGAGTGGATCAGGTTACAGAGCGGTATTAGCTTGCGGGTGATGTAGTAAGAAGAAAATCTTTGCCCCCTTTTAAAAATTGTGTGCAGAGTAAAAAATGGCAATCTGGTGCTTTTTGTTGGCTTTGTAAATAAGTTTCATGCCAGGTAATAGTAAAATTAGGGAAAAATGAGGCTGGCTTGTGGACTATTTGTACTTGCATAGCGCGGCTGGCACGGAGCCAGCAGCCGACCGTGGAATGAGGGGGTATGTGGTCGCTGCCAACATTGCCAAAAACCGGAATATTGGAATTTGTTTAAATTTACTCTACACATGAGTCCATGGCTGCCTGATTTTTTTTTTTTTTTGGTTGTTGTTGTAAATTTTAAAGCATTTCTAGGGTGTAATCTGCAACGTTATGTGCAAGAGGAATATATGGCGTTTTCCTCCAAATTTGCATCTGTGTTACGTAGCCTGTCATACTTTCAGTCCAGGGGAGGTGATAGACTCCAGAGTGCAGTCCCTTTTCGGCGGGGCGTGAAAATGTGACTGCTTACAGCCAGCGCCATTTTCAAAAATGGCGAATTTTTTTTAGAAAAGCGAAGACTTGTGCGTCATATGATTCGATTTAAAACGAAGTCTTGAATATCCGACCACTTTTCGTTTGGGCAAAATCTTTGCCAGCAGACAATTATTGTTGCGCTTTGATGGCACTGTTTACGTGGTACACTGATCCAACAGGATATGAGTAAACGGCAAGGGGGTTGCACTCTGACAGGCCAAGGTGTTGCACTCTACAGGCAAGTATTATTGCACGGTGCAGACGATCACGTACCTGCCTTGTGGTGGAATAAGAGACGATTACAAAAGCATACACACCCGTGCTCTAGGACTGAATGTAATAATAGATCTGCCCATTCAGACAGAGACATGTTATGTGTGTCTCTGATTCAGAAACACGCCTACTTTCACTCTGAAGACAGCCTGCCATCACTTGCGCCATTGAGGATCCCTCTGGGTTCAAAGCTGGTCAAGGATGACATAGTGCGCGACCTTGTGTTTGAGAGCACCGAGAAAATTTAGGCCCGTCACGGTAGCGCAGTGAACGCCATTAATTTCCCCACCGTGCACAGAGGTACTTTCCACTGAAAGACTCTGTGCCCCAGAGAGTGGGGAGGTGAGCGCTAGCGTTACCTTCCCCTTGTTTCCCGCCTTTTCCTTTGGCACGCGTCATGCCATTACGTAACAGCTCAGCTTAGGTCCCGCGGCGTCCCGCAGAGCGGCGGCGACCAGTAGCTGCGGACGGGCTGGAGCCCTTCCCCTGGCCGCTACCCACTCTCAGAATGAAGCCAGCCACCCCCAACAGGTTCTTTCTCCGCGGTAGTGCGTTTCTCTACTTCGCAAGTCTGGGAAAAGACGTTTTTTCACCCACTCACCCTCCCCTTACGCCAGAAGAGTCATCCCAACCTAGGGAGGGGTAGGAGCCTACCATTCTCTCTGCAACAATACCGTGCCGATATGTCTTACTTTGATGTGGCATTAACTCTCATCTATTTTATCGAATGTGCTTAATCTGTGCATTAGATTCGATCACTTGGGTCGCAGTATAGCATATGAAACCATTGTGGTGATTCTGAGCGGCGTATATGGTGTTGTAGACGTGTACCGCGCACTGAGCAGACGACGGTATTTGGTTGCGGACTGAGGACCAGCTAGACGACGCTGAATGGTTGCTATTTTTAGACGATTTTTTCGAGTCCCAGTCTGGTCAGGAATGGACCGTACGCTCAAAGAAAGTCGTATTTCTGTAATAATAGAAGCCACAAAGTTCCGAAATCGGTCGCGATGGCCAAATGAAACATCCTTCTATCTGGCAAATAACCTTAGAGCCTGTGGAGGTTTTTTTATGCTGATACAGTACATAGAATAAGTAATGTGTGTGAAAACAAAAGGAACCAATGAAGAGGAGCGCTCAGCCATAGCAACCAAAAAAAAAAAAAAAAAAAAGTTCAAGTAGGTTTTGTTTTTTTTACATTTTTTTTTTTGGCCTGATGCGATCCGCATGCAACTGAGGTTCAAAAAAAAAAAAAAAAAAAACGAAAAAAAAACAAACAACAACCTTAGAGCTTCGAGATCCGCAGTTTTCCATCTCAGCGGCGTTACGAACATAGAGGGTTTAATCTCATTCCTTTTGCAGGCGCCTATTCCCCTTCCAACAAAATTGGACACTCGATAAACGCATCACTTGTCGTGATTTGTGAGCACTAAAAATAAAACAACAAAAAAGTGAACGTGAGTGGGAATAAGTCTTGCGTTAGTCCACAAACAAATTTAAGCAGTGAAAGGGAAGATACGGTAGGAAGAGAACAGGAGGAACGGGGAATCCCCGTTAACGGTAGGAAAAGTGTTTAAATTTACATAGATCTAGTACTGAGAGGTTCAGTCCCTTGTTAGAGGCAAATCTTTGCTCCTCGACGAAAACACTATAAAACTTATGGTTAATGCACAGATGCTGAAACACGCTAATTTTTCTATTTTTTTTAATATGAAAAGGGTAAAGACAAACTAAGTCCTTCATGGACCGCCTGTCTGTCTGTCCGTCTCTCTCTCTCTCTCTCTCCCCCCCCCCCCCCGTCTCTCTCTCTCTCTCTCTCTCTCGTCTGTCTGTCTGTCTGTCTGTCTGTCTGTCTCTCTCTCTCTCTCTCTCTCTCAACAAACCAAGGACAAAAACAACACCAAGTCTGATGATAATATTATAATTATTATTTCCTCAGTCCCTTGGGTGAATCCTACTGGCTTGGCCTGGACGATCTGAACCAAGAGGGCGTGTTCACATGGGCCGATGGCTCTCCTGTCATCTACAGTGCTTGGAGTAGGCGTAAGTATTCTAAGAACACTAACAAACAGTAACACTGAAGGGAGATGGTAAATTTGATGAAGATTACGACTACGTGGGCACTTTGCTGTTCAGCGTCTTTCGTTCACCAGGTAGCAAGCTTCAAAACTCGTAGTTCTGGAGTAGGGGTATGATTATAGCTCTTCAGG